>JASAMZ010012992.1:0-29586 GCA_030248115.1 Linhomoeus sp. GSCO2_2 | reverse complement strand
ACCACCTCCTCGCGACCCCGTCGAAGGAAGCGCATCTGCTTGGCGCACAAGTAGAGCAGCTGCACGACCAGCAGGGAGTTGGCGGCGAATTTGGATAGCAGGCGATTCTTGTAAAGTGCCGAATAGAGACGCGTCCTTCTCAAACCGAGCGAGAGGATAGCGACAGCTGTCGCTTGGGCTGCTGTCCACAGGAGAAGATGAGGCAGCCAGTTGAGAGCCATCATTATGAAGAGCTTGCGATAAGGCTTTTGTATCCCGGAACCGTTAGGGGAGTTCTTCAGGGCTAGCCATCGCTCCTTGGCCAACCAGTACAGGCTGACCTGAAGATAGGGGTGAGTAGGCGACAAACTAGCTGTTCTCTTCTGGATGAGTCCCCCCCCCCCCCCCCGCCCCCCGTTCTCTTCTGGATGAGGGGCAACCTGGTTCAGCAGCAAGAAGGAGGTGGTCAGCACAGCAGACAGGAACTGCTGCAGCTCAGTCACTGGAATGTAGGGGAAGCAGTATTGGCGGTCGCGAGTCAGCTCAATGTCCAGGACGAAGTCCAATTGGAGCGAGAAGAACAGGCTGGCGACTCCGTTGGCCATGTCGCTGGCGATCTCGGCGGCATGGAAGAAGAGCGCCTTTCTGTTGACCTCCTTATTCTTGAGTGCCTCTCGAATGACGGCGAAGCAGAAGGCGCTGCCCAACAAGCAGAGAGGGGTGGACACGTAGACGTCCGACGCGTTATGGTTACTGTAGCTCTCTGTTTAAAGTTTTGAAACCTTTTGTTGTCGGATTCGTGCTCAGGAGCTCGAGCGCTTTACGTTGATATGCGATTTGACTAGCTTCGGTCAACTTTTGTCTTAAAATGGACCCCACTTTGGGATACTGTAGCGCGCGAGTTTGAAAATTTATTCCAGTTTTGAACACTCAGATGGCGTGAGTAGTCCGAGGGCTACCTGTCGATGTGTCGAACTCAACCCTGCGACGTCAGACAAGCGAGTTATTAAGCCCGAAGCAAGCGTGTCGTTTCCAGTTTTCGGCGCGTTTTGGTTACTGTAGCTCTCTGTTTAAACTTTTGGAACTTTTTGTTGTCGGATTCGTGCTCAGGAGCTCGAGCGCTTCACTTTGATATGCGATTTGACCAGCTTCGGTCAACTTTTGTCTTAAAATGGACCCCACTTTGGGATACTGTAGCGCGCGAGTTTGAAAACTTATTTTAGTTTTAAATACTCAGATGGCGAGAGGAGTCCGCAGGCTACTCGACGATGTCTCAAACTCCATCCTACGACGTCGGACGAGCGAGTTATTAAGCCCGAAGCGAGCGTGACGTACGCACGCACGCACGTACGTACGTACGTATGTACGTACGCATGCACGCACGCCGAGCTCTTGATAGGGTTCGCTCGGCTGAGGCCGAGCGAAATAATCGGGTCCCGGATGGGAGTCGAGACCTTTGATGCACCCTGCGCAATCCAAAGACCTATCGAATAAACAAGCTGTGTGTGTAAAAAGTTCAACCTATACTTTGTGCCTGTCAAATCTTGGTGAACAGTATAGTGAATTTCATTCGCATAATTAGCCGCATCTAGAGAAGGTATCTTGAAAACGTGTATCACTATTCAAATGTAGCTATTCCCACGATACGGTTGTCTGTACAACTGATCTAAAGCTCAGTGATATCGCCGCGTTCGCTATATGTTATCGGCATGATACGACGCCGTTCATCTGAAGTTTCAAACCTGCGTGAATACGCCACATCGAACAAAAAAACTTGCCAAATGTTGGTGCAGTCGTTCTCTACCAGGAATTCCGTTGGATTTGTACGTATTTCTGCGTTGACATTCATCAATGAACAACAGTCTTGGCAATTATGGAAAATAATTTTCTCTTGTTATACTAATTATCCGTTGTCTATGCGCTTGCCATTTCTGAAGAATTTCGTCGCTAGTTCATCAGCCGAAAAAACCGATTTTCGACATTTTCGTATTTTAATTGTTGATATCCCTAATTTGCAATTGTTCGAAACTGTAAAACCATGTCACAAATTCTTATTGGCGTACGACCTATCCATTTCTGCATTCATATTTGTCAATAAATGACGTTCTATTTGTGTCAATTTATGGAATTTTGATAACTAATCGTGTATTTCTATTAAATTCCACATTTGCAAAAAAATTCCTTTGTGTTACAAATAATCCGCGGTCTATGCTCTTTCCATTTCTGAAGAAATTCTAATCCGGTGAAAAAGTCGATTTTCGACATTTTCGTATTTTAATTGTAAATATCTCTAAATTGCAATTTTCAAAACTGTAAAACCATGTCACAAATTCTTATTGGCGTACGACCTATCCATTTCTGCATTCATATTCGCCAATAAATGACGTTCTATTTGCGTCAATTTATGGAATTTTGATCAATAATCGTGTATTTCTATTAAATTCCACATTTGCAAAAAAATTCCTTTGTGTTACAAATTATCCGCGGTCTATGCTCTTTCAATTTCAGAAGAAATTTCGTCGCTAGCTAATCGGGTGAAAAAGTCGATTTTCGACATTTTCGTATTTTGATTGTCAATATCTCTAAATTGCAATTTTTCAAAACTGTAAAACCATGTCACAAATTCTTATTGGCGTACGACCTATCCATTTCTGCATTCATATTTGTCAATAAATGACGTTCTATTTGTGTCAATTTATGGAATTTTGATAAATAATCGTGTATTTCTATTAAATTCCACATTTGCAAAAAATTGCTTTGTGTGACAAATAATCCGCGGTCTATGCTCTTTCCATTTCTGAAGAAATTTCGTCGCTAGCTAATCCGGTGAACAAGCTGTTTTAAAAAAGTTGAGTTGTTTTATTAATACAGAGTGGTTTGTGGGTGTTTTAAAGTGGAAGAGTAAAAGAGTGGATACTGTTGTAAAGTATTTCGAAGCCTTTCCGATATGACGCGCGCCCGCCCGGAGTCCACTAATCATGCGCTACTTTTGACACGCTCCTTTCTGAGGGGTTCTTGCAGGGCAACATTGGGATCGCCCGGGATTAATTTTTTGAGCAAGGCACACGCATTTCTGAGCGGTTGTTGCAAGGCAACATTGGGATCGCCCGGGATTAATTTTTTTAGCAGACAAAGTTGTTCGTAAGACAAGGGTTTAAAAAAACAAAAGTATTTCTTTAGGAATGACCGTTCAACAACTGCCTCAACGGCAAGCTTTCAAACGGTCGAACGAATGCCGCTCTACAACGTAAGACGAGCGAGTTAGTGCCGATTTGCTGTTAGAACCTTTGAGTAACTGTAGCACGCGAAATTCAAACTTTCGAATCTCGACTTCTCTTAACGGAATGATTAGTGTGCCGAAACCTATTCAACAAACTCAAAATCGTCTCTCTACGACGGAAGACGAACGAGTTAGAGAAGCTTTGCGTTTGGAACCTTTGGGTTACTGTAGCTCGCGATATTCAAACTTTTGAGTTTCGACCAATCGAAGAACAAATGATCCGTGAGTCAAGATCTATCCAGCAACTCAAAATCGTCTCTCTACGACGCACGCTGAGCGAGTTAGAGCGATCTCTACGTAAAGACGCGAGAATGTCGCTTTTCGTGGTGCGTGTTTGCGTAATTAACAAAATTTTTACGCCAAGTGAAAGAGCACGTCGAGACCTTTTAGTTGACCTATTGCACGCCGCTCTACGACATAAGACGCGCGTGTTAGAGCCGTTTTGCGTTTTGGACCCTCGGGTTACTGTAGCGCGCGCAATTCAAACTTTTGAATGTCGACTTCTCCTAACGGAATTATCAGTGTGCCGAAATCTATTCGACGAACTCAAGATCGTCTCTCTATGACGCAAGACGAGCGAGTTAGATAAGTTTCGCGTTCTAAACCTTTGGGTTACTGTAGCTCTCAAAATTCAAACTTTTGAGTTTCGACCAATAGAAGGACAAATGATCAGTGAGGCGGGAGCTATCCAACCAACCCAAGATCGTCTCCCTACGAGGCACGCTGAGCGAGTTAGAACGATTTCTGCCTTAAAAACGCGAGAATGTCGCTTTTCGTGTTGCGTGTTTGCGTCATTAACAAAAGTTTTAATGCCAAACGAAAGTGCACGTCGAGACCTTTTAGTTGACCTATCGCGCGCCGCTCTACGACGTAAGACGAGCGAGTTAGAGGCGTTTTCCGTTTTGGCCTTCGGGTTACTGTAGCGCGCGTAATTCAAACTTTTGAATTTCGAAACCTCTTAGCGCAATTCTCAGTGAGTCGAGACCTTTCCGTAGAGCCCAAGATCTCCTTCCTACAACCTACCGACGCCGAGATCTGAGAGCGTAACGAACGGACGCACGCACGCACGCACGCACGAACGAACGATAAGCTCTCGTAGGGGTTCGCCCGGCTGAGGCCGGGCGAAAAAAGTCGATTTTCGACATTTTCGTATTTTAATTGTAAATGTCTCTAAATTGCAATTTTTCAAAACTGTAAAACCATGTCACAAATTCTTAATGGCGTACGACCTATCCATTTCTGCATTCATATTCGCCAATAAATGACGTTCTATTTGCGTCAATTTATGGAATTTTGATAAATAATCGTGTATTTCTATTAAATTCCACATTTGCAAAAAAAATCCTTTGTGTTACAAATTATCCGCGGTCTATGCTCTTTCCATTTCTGAAGAAATTTCGCGGCTAGCTCATCCGGCGAAAAAGTCGATTTTTGACATTTTGGAATTTTAATTGCGAATATCTCGAAAATGCGAAATTAGCAACAGGAACGGACACTGGATCCGTACTCAGCGACCTGGACTCTACTTTACTACATATGTCACATATCTTATTTCGATGCGCGGACAGACACACACACACACACACACACATTGTCATCCGTATATATACACCTCGCCGCGCTGAGGCGCGGCGAAAACAAGCTGTGCGTGTAAAAAGTTCAACCTATACTTTGTGTCTGTCAAATTTTGGTGAGCAGTATAGTGAACTTTGTGCGCATCGTTAGCCGCATCTGGAGAAAGTGTCTTGAGAACGTGTACCTTATAGCAAGTGCAGCTATCCCCACGATACGGTTGCCTGTACAGCTGATCTAAAGCTCAGTGATATCGCCGCGTTCGCTATATGTTATCGGCATGATACGACGCCGTTTATCTGATGTTTCCTACCGTGTGAAACCGTCACATCCAACAAAAAAATTGCCAACAGTGTGGTCCGGTGGTTCTTCATCAGGAATTCCCCTTGGCGTGCGACTTCTACGTTAACATTCATGGAAAACCAAAGCTTTGGCGATTCATCATGACATTTCCGTCAAGATTTGATCATTTCTGTCAAATTTAGTACTCGCAAAATTTTTTTGTTTTGATCATTTCTGTCAAATTTAGTACTCGCAAAAATTTCTTGTATGCCACTAATTATCCGCAGTCTCTGCGCTTGCAATTTCTGAAGAAATTTCGCTGCTAGCCCATCAGACGAAAATGTCGATTTTGACATCTTTGTAAATTTGATTCTAAATATCTCGAAAATGCAATTTATTAAAACCGTAAAGCTATGCCTCAAATTCTTATTGACTTACAACCTTACCATTTCTGCATTCACATTCGTCAATAAATGACGCTATATTTTTGTTAATTTGGAGAGTTTTTGACAAATAATCGCGTATTTCTACTAAATTCCACAGTTGCAAAAAATTTCTGTTGTGTTACAAATTATCCGCTGTCTATGCCCTTTCCATTTCCGAAGAAATTTCGCCGCTAGCCCATCAAACGAAAATGTCGATTTTGACATTTTTTCATTTTAATTCTAGATATCTCGAAATGGCAATTTACGAAAACTGTAAAACTATGTCACAAATTCTTATTGACATACGGCCTTACTATTTCTGCATTCAAATTCGTCAATAAATGACGTTCTATTTTTGTCAATTTGTGTAATTTTGACAAATAATCGCGTATTTCTATTAAATTCCACATTTACAAAAAAATTCTTTTGTGTTACAAATTATCCTCTGTCTACGCCCTTTCCATTTCTGAAGAAATTTCAATTCTAGCTCATCAGGCGAAAAAGTCGATTTTCGACATTTTGGAATTTTAATTGCAAATATCTCGAAAATGCGAAATTAGCAACACAAACGGACATCGGATCCGTACTCAGCGACCTCGACTCTACTTGACCACATATGCCACATATCTTACTTCGGTGCCACGGACGGACACACACACACACACACAGACCAGGGTGTCATACTATACTATAATAATTCCAGTATTATAGTACAGTATAGTACAGTATAACCATACTATACTATACTACAAATCGTTTTGGTATTCCAGTACTATACTATACTATACTGGAATTCGAAATTTTTCACTCATACTATACTATACTAAACTAGAATTCAAACTATACTGGAATGGTATTACAGTATAGATTCTATCGATTTCTGCAGCGAATTTTGGCGGCGTGCTGCTGTATTCTGACAAAATTGTTCAAGGATTTAGTAAAATTGCATGAAATATCTGCATATGGAGCAGATACGGGAACATTGCACCCTTAAGTGAGCAACTGAGGGCATTAGAGCTGGCATTTTGGACATGGTTTTAACATTTTTATGTGGCTTCCATACTGGAATTCTATTCTAGTACTATACTACAATTCATGAATTACGACCTATACTGTACTATACTATACTACAATTCACAGAGAATCTTAATACTATACTATACTATACTAGAATTGAAAATCTCTCCTTCATACTATACTATACTATACTGGAATTAAAATGAATTCCAGTATGACACCCTGACACAGACAGACAGACAGACATTGTCATCCGTATATATACACCTCGCCGCGCTGAGGCGCGGCGAAAAAATTGGCCCCGATCGGCCAAGTCTAGCCCGACTTATGAGCAATTATCATTTATCAATTTACACCGAAACTTCATTGTCACTATAGCACTCCTCCCTTTTGGAGGGGAGGAGTGCCAATAATTTATAGTTAATTCAATGTTGTTTAGCTTCTTAATAAGGATTTTAAATCATTTTTGGGTTTACAAATTACCTACATATACCCAAACATGAATTGAGAGTCTTTCTTCTGATACTCTGGCCATCACCTGAAGCGCCTCCTAGTGAAGGTCACGTTTCCAACTCGAATATGATTCCCGGCGCGCATTACTCCCGCTGAGCCATCGCGTATCGCGTTGACTAACTGCAGGGCGCTTTTCAATACCCTGAAATCTTTACAAACGTTAGCGTCAAAATACGAATTCGTAGTCACTCACGTCCAAGGATGTGTACGTAGGTACCGTACATTGCCAAATAGTATACCGGGAATCCTATTTGGCACTGTACGGTGGTTGAAGGCGGCTGTCGCCGCCTGGGCACGGCGCCCTCGCCCTCGCTGAACAACAATGGCGTCGATGATCAGGCCCAGAGGAGGCGACGTGCCCAGGCGGCGTCAGCCGCCTTCAACCACCGTACAGTGCCAAATAGTATACCGGGAATCCTATTTGGCACTGTACGGTACATTGTAGGTACCTGGCATCACTGTCAGAGTGCCCACCCTTCTGAATGGTTGCTACAAGAACAAGGTAGGCGAAGAACGCATACTTCATCACTTGAATTGGTTTTGTGCGGCCTGCTGTTCGATCAATGCGCATAGAACACACAATGCGTCACTCTTGGATCATTCAGACTGGCTCTGATTTGTTCCCTGTTATTTATAAACCCAATCAATTGTCATAGCAACTGAGTCACGTTAAGTATGGCTATGGCGGCGCTATGCCCTCAGGCATCAGCGGTTTGACTGGTCACAGTCGCAGGCGGTAACCTGACCTGGACGCGAATGGGCGTTTGGCCTGGCCTAGTGTGTCACTGGGCGCGGGTACCTAATGCCTTGGAAATACAGTTCTAGCAGTGTATTACGCAATTCTGAGCGTATCGGAGAATTATCCGGGTTTTCCCTAACTTATCAGTGAATACCCGGATATCCGGGTTTCCACTAACCAACTCAGTGAAATCCCGGATATCCGAGTTTTCACTGAAGACGGGTTCTCCCGGTCGCATACATACTGAACTAAACACTGGGCAGCGTACTTGCCTGCTCATCCGCTGCCAGTTGGGCGTTCAATCGCTCCGGAATCATGCGCCTTCTCCGGAATCGTGAATCGAAACGGGTAGATGCCGTTCCCGATTTCGCTCTCCGCCGTACAATGGATTAACCGGTTTAGCCAAACTGAAAAGGCATTGCATTCTGTACCCGGTTGATAGAGGCTCGTCCAGTTCATTGTGATCCATCAGTCGACAAGCAGGGGAGGGGAGGGTGGGGGAGTAGTCACCCCAAACCCCTTTTCCATGCATACCGTAAATGTACTCTGATAAGCCCCATCCCTCTAGTCCAACTTCGCCGCCATGCTTTGGAAGGCGCAGATGAAGAGGGGGCTCATTGGAGGATTTACAGTATTTTGTGCGTCTATTCACATGATCAAGATTGACATGATCTCGGGTCAAACTTCCCCCCCCCCCCCCCCCCCACCCCGTAGTGCGTAGTGCGTAGTCCTCCCAGGATTAAGGGTTGGATTAGCCAACCCTTGCCAACTCTATGCCATCTATGGCTGTAGTGGGCCGATTGCGAACTGTTATGAGGCGGCGTGGCGTCTACAGTTGAGCAGGGTGTTGCTATCGCCAGACACCAACTGTAGCTATTATATACCTAAGTGTTCGGTGACCAATTGTATGATCAGAAAGGCTTAGCGAAGTGCACTCTGAACCTGAAAAGGCACACATTACTTCTGCGCACCACGGGCGCTTACATGCGCAGCGGTCATGCCCACTGTACACCTCACACCAGTGAACAGCATACAAACGGTTAGCAAGCATCCTGTGACCATCGGGCTCCCACTACTCATGCTGGGTGGGGCCCCACTCGTCCGCCGTCTCTCCCTCCGCCCGTCGCCTTCGGCCGAGCTTCTGTCCACCATCTGCAGCTGCAGAGGAGTCGGCGGCCGCAACGCCGCTGTTGTCTGCTTCTGCCGCTGCCCCCTTCTTCAAACGGCGGCTCTGGAACCAGTCTTTGACCTGGCTTTCCGTCAGCCGGAGCGCTTTCGAGAGCTCCTGTCGGCGCTGACGGGTCGGAAATGCGTTGCAGAGGAACTCCTTCTCAAGCTCCAGTGTCTGCTGCCGACTGTAGAGTGGCCGAGTCCGCGCTTCGCCGTCCTTCCGACCTGAGAGCGAAGAATGAGACTACAGCGGTGGTCGGTGATTCGATCAGAGGCCACCAGAGAAAGGGCGACACAACCTGACGCCGACGTCATTGGTCCTGCTACGCCGAGAGTGGAAGAAGGTGTTGCAGGGGTGGTTGCTTCCTCGGGAACTGGAGGAGGCAGGGCGGACATCTGAAGAGAAGAGAGGCCTTATGGGAACTGAGCAACAGATGTACGTACATATGCATGCACTGAAACATTAACGACGCATTTAATGGTACATACCGTATGTATCCTGATCGGACGACTCATGCCGGATTCATTATATGTAGCTCCGTCACAAAATGCAGATCATCAACCGGGTTCATTACAGACAGATCTTGCTGGGAGGTGGGGAACTGCACGCATTACTGATCAACACTCCCCGCTCGAGGCAGTCTCTTCCTATGCATCTAGTCTAGACCTGAGCGAATCTTCTGAAGGCGTCCGCGACGTCGCCAGCAGTACGGAAGTCGCGCGTGTCGGAAAGGTGACCTTTGTCGATGTTGAGATAGACTTTCGCTGCCGCCGCCAAGCCGGCTGCTAGAGGATCGGCCGACATCAGACAACTTGACAGTTGTTCATTTGCGTTCGTAATCAGGTCCGCCTCGAGTCGAATTTGCGACGAGCCGTCCCGTTCCAAGATACTCACAAGAGCGTGAATGGCTTCTGTTTCGGTGTCCGAGAATGCCAGTGCTTTGACGATGGCATTAATGGCTCCAGCGTCAGCCAGGGCTTGCTTGAGACCTTCCTGAGCATAGTGTGCCAATTGTGACACCGCCTGTAGCGCGTTCTTCAGCGCTATCACGTCAGATGACGAATTCAGAAGGCGAACCAATTGGCCGATCAGTTCCTTCATCACGGTGACGAATCCCCAGCGCTTCAGGTAATTCTTCGCCAGAGTGGCCACAACAAATGCGGCGTTGGCTGCCGCACGCCGCGACGACAACAGTTCCACAGACAGCTCCAGGGCCGATGATCGGCTGACGATGAACTGCAGCTGCTCGGGAGTTGTGTCCTCGACTAGCGCCGCCAGGGCTTGGGCGGCGCCTCCGCGCGCGTCTCTGGCGTCAAAGTGGTCCAGACAGGCGACGATGTAGCGGTCGGCAAGGGAAACGGCTGGACCGCTTTCGCTCTCGTGTTCTGGTGACATTTTGTCGATTGCGGCGGTGAAGTCGGCGACCCACGCACGCAGTCTATGGAAGAATCCTTCTGCTCTACCGTTGGAAGCGCGACTCAACACCAGGACGGCAACCACGCGTAGCGTCAGCAACGCTAGCTCTGTTGGGGGCGGCAGCGGGTGCTGGTGACGGCCAGAAGTTGTCTTCTCGATCGACTCGTCCAGTACTTTTGCCAACTCCGTCAAATCGGCAGAAAATTCACTGCGGCTTCTGAACATCATCTCGCCCAGTTCGGCGGCCAGAAGCCCTTGGAGCACGTAGTAGTCTTCGATGACGTTGTGGAGAAAGAGAAGAGAATTGCGTTCGGCCTGCCGACAAATCCCGCGTGCTAGGCTTTGAACGCGAGGTAGGCCAGTGGCCAATGCCTTCGGAATAGCGTCGGAGCTTTCTGAAACGCGTGTTCATGCCATATTCAACTGAATGTGCCCCCCCCCCCCCAGTATTCCTCCCATTTGGCTCTCTATGTAGTTACTCGACAGGATTCCCTACTCCCTATGCAGGTACTCCTAAGTGTACTTGACGCAACCCTTGTCGACCTCCTTTGCCTGAAGCATTCGAGGAGTTGGTAGCGCGGTCGCCTCCCACTAGCTCCTCGAGATCGCACAAGAGAGTCGCGGTGGTCTCGGTGGGACTTGACTGAAGGGCCAGCCGGCACCATGGGATCCAGCTGGCGTTAATGATTCTGGCCTTCACCGACCACGGAGACCGATAGGCGACGCAGCCGACAGCCCTGAACGCCGTCTCCTTCTGCTGCTCCGCTTTGTCCAGTAGTGGTTTCAGTGACGTCAACAGGTCGCAATCGAGGCAGTGTTCCTTGGCTTCGGTGGACGCCTGGCCCACGATAGTGGCGACAAGGTTGGCAGCCTTCGCAGCATCTTCGTTATTCCCCGCGCGCATCACGCCGATCAAGACCTCCAAAGCGGTCGTAACTTTGACTGGCTCCTTCCGCCCAGCGGCGCTGCCGCTCAGATTGCCAGACGCGCGTTTCTTCACGTGCACGAACTTCTCCAACGCGGACCTTGTCGCCTTTTCGGTCAGTTTTTTAAGGTACTCGCCGCCGCCTCCACCTGCCTCCCAGGAAAGTTTGAGGTCTGCGAACTGTTTCGCCACGACACTGGAAATGACCGCTGGCACCGAAGGCATCAAAAACTCTGCCATACTGTTGAGTGACGTTGTCGTGTAATCGGGCTCACGCAGCTTGAATGCACGAACGCACTACCTCGTATAAAACTCTTGCTTTCCTCTCGTCGGCAAAACAAGCGAAGGAGGCAGCTCATAAAAGAGCGCCGCTGTCGCAGCAACCGATCTACGCAAGGGAAATGTCGCAGGCCCTGTCAAAGGAATGGGCGCGCGGGAACCTCTCAACTGCGCGTCGGCTATCGTCACCATTGAATAACAGTTACCGTAAAACCTCCAATAGGCGACCCCCTCCAATAAGCGACCTCCTTCTAATAAGCGGCCGCCCTAGAGGGTGGTTTGAAATAATCAATCCGCGCCCCCCCCCCCCCCCCCTCCAGCGACCCCATTGTCTGCATAGCGCATAAGGCATGGAGGGGTGGCTCATCTCAGACTTGCATTGACGTATACGTTGGAAAACTGGGAGGGACACCATTCTGGCATCCGTGTATACTTGAGAGCGTAGTGTGCACTGGGTGATGAAGTGCCGTTTGACACTTGGTGGGCAATCTGCAGCAATGTCGCCGGAATTGCTTTTGGAGCTCTGTCGTGGTCGTGGTACATATCTCTCATCCATTAAGCGGTCAGAATAGCTGTCACAAATCATCTTGCTCGCTCATAAACTCGTGGCAGCGGATCCATAACAGAGAAATTCGTAGCAGACAGACATCTGCAATATACATGTAATAAGTTTCTACTTGAGATGACTCATTTGCGTCTGCCTAAATTTTGCAAAAATTTGCTCAACAGAAGATGCCAGTTTCGCTACATCAACCCTGCACACTACAAAACGGCACAAGCCATAGCGAAAGAGTTGAAAGCAAGAATGCGTGCGTGCGTGCGTGCGCGCGCGTTTTCAGATTTGTCAGGTTTTGGCGGATGTGCGCCAAATAGAAACTCCAATCGGTGAAGGCATCAGCTAAACCCATTATGCTGCCTTGATGCAACCGTCTCGGTTTGCGGTTGGCCGTCGCTGAGCCTTTTCGAACTGGAGACTGTAACACTAAGTACTGCGGGCGGCGTGTGCGACGGCGCAGCGCAGCGGGAGCGGGCTACCTACAGGCATCTCTTGGTGCAATACGCGCAATGTGAACTGAGGCGTGCAAGTTCCATATAAACACGACCCAGAATGGCGTCCGTCGATCCATTGAATCTGGTGTCCAGTGTGGTGGGGCCCATTTCCACCTACATCTTCAGAAGAAGGGATGGGAAGGCCCTGGTCACGGGAAAGTATCACACCATTGTCGACAACTATCTGGAGATGCAACTGAAAATGTTCGGGGTCACTGTGGAGCACCGGCAGCGAAATCGAGAAGCGTCGATCGGTGAAGTCCTGTTCGATGAGGATATTGTGACCATGGCGAGAAAAGTGAAGGAGGCCATACGGGAAATGTACGAGCACGAGAGGTGGATCGAGTTCGACCAATTTCTTCGTCTGGTCTTCATGAAGATGGTCGCCTCCGTTGTTCTGGAGCAGTCGAAAGGGTTCCACATGACGCTGGCCGTGCTGGCCGCCGCCGTCCAAATGCTCGACGGCCTGCCAAAGCAGGCCCACATGGCCAGGGCTCTGACTAGGCCCCGCTGCGCCGACAAGTGCCGGTCGCCCGACAACGTCTGCGCCATGGTGGCCATCCAGCGACTGCTGGCCAACGCCTTGGAGGCTGGACGCGCCCACACAGATGGCGCGTCGCGATCTCTTCTGGCCGAACTGAAGACGGCCGTCGAACGCTGCTTCAAACTGCGGAACTGGACGAGAACGCACGTCGGCCTCGGTGATTGGTGGATTACCTACTATTCCTCTACGCTTGAGTTGTGCGCAAGTCGGACCTCACAGTGGTATTCGTTAGCCGTTGGTTGTTACAGCGACTTGTCCTTGTCTATTCAGACGCTGGCGGCCGAGCCAACATCCCTCAGAATTCCAGCAAGAGTCGCCGATGCCCCCTTCCTTGTCTTCCTGTTAATGACGCGGGCAAAGGTGGTGGTGTGAAGTACACACATACATTACCTACATACATACATGCGACACAGCATGTGGTTTGGCTTTTGCAGTGTTTGAACACCGCGTCGCTCTTTCAGAAGATTTCGAACGCGGATCATGCTGCTATGCCATTCACTCGACTTTCGGCCTTGCCGCGACATGTTGCGCTTCTGGCCCAATTTCACACGTGGCCCAAACGGTTGAGCCCATCTCGACATCCTTCTTGAAAGCGCCAGATTTGCTCGGTAGCCTCAGCGCCAGAGCTTTCATCAAGCCTCCACCTGCCTACTCTGACAGTCGGTTATCAGCGCCCGCCGACCCGGAACGCGTTGCACTGACACATACAATGTATGTAGGATGTTGCATCAGCAAATGTACAATGTAATGTGAGTGAATGTCGGAGCGCTTTGGGTGGCGGCAACCCGAAGCGGGAGTCGATCTATCCCTGACAGTTTTTATCCAACAGAATATTATGTACCTTTGTTCTCATGTTCAGGAAAAATACTCCAACAAGCCACCCTCCCACTGCCCACTTCTGTGGGTTGCCCATGATGGCTGAGGTGAAGAGCATGAGCGCATCAAAATATTCTGTCTCTAGCATCAGTTATTCAATTTTGAAGTTTGACCCGTTTCTCTAAAACACCTGGCACTTGTAAATGCTGCAGGTTCAGTATCAGTAGTTTAGCGGTAGGTACTGTCTCGTTACGTTCAAAACTCGGGACTGCGAACTGCTCACCGCTACATATGTACAGTAGCGCATACAGGTTGTTGTACACATGCTTGAAACGTTGCCTTCGAAATACTGCAACTTCCGGAGTGCAACGCGTGTCAGAATTCAATAAAGGAGTCCATTTCGGCCAGCCTCGATTGGATGTGCAGCCGCACCCATCTCCAAAACCTGGGATCAATGCTTGCGAAACAGCGGTCGATCCGGGCTTCGGAAGAGCTGGCCGTCATCTTCGAGTGCGCCGCGGCCGCCAACCGGCTGAGTCCGCCTCCAGAAGAGCTTCTCCGCCAACTGGAAGGCTCTTTGGAGGACCAGTCGACGTCCAGCCACGGCGCCATCGCTCTAGCCCACGTCGTCGCCAAATTTCCTGTCGCATCCAGTGGCCTTGGCAATCGCCTGGTCGGTCTGCTGCGAGACGCGCCAACCAAAGCGGATGCGGGTAACTGGGTTGGGACCAGCGCGCGCCGGGCGCTGCAGACGCTGGCGACAAGCGGCTGCATCGACGCTGGGGTCAGAACGGCGGCTTGTGAGGCGCTGTCGAAGACGTCGGAAGAAGCGGCGCCCCGCGCCGCGTTCGATTGGTGACATGCGGAACTGGGGTGTTGGAAAGCAATGGATTGCGTGCATTGAAATTAGACCTTGACACTGTCCGTCCGCCCTTCATTCAACAAGCGCCCTATGGTCGCAATTGATTCGACCGGTCTCGACTGGAAGGCTCACCGCTCTCATAGGGTGTTGCTCGGCTGAGGCCGGGCGAAAATATTGTTTCGCTCGAATCTATTCCGCACTTAATGGTACTTGAAATCAGTTTAAACTTAATGATTGGAAACTTATCTACATACAGCGTATTATGTAGATGGGACGCATCCATATTCGTCTATGTTGCTGCAGAAGTTATCGGCAATATGTCGCACGCATAAGCCAAGTGCAAAGGCAGTCATTCTGGCGGCTGTTAATGCTATGCCCCTGAACGGGAGACCATAACTCAACGCCCAGCTATAAACGACAAACGGGGCTCAGCGAATGGCGAATGGTGACGATAGGTCTTCCGCACGCAAAGGGCGGATGGGGTCACTGGTAGTAAATCTGTTTCCACAAGGCAATAACCCTCCGCATGTGGATACTGCGGAGACGTCATCTCTTATGAACCTCGACTCGACAATGTTTGCCCTAACTACAATTTAGAAGTTTCGCTCGATTCATCCTGAATTTTCGTCGCTTTCGACGCTACTGGAGTACTGGACTGTCAGACGATGTTGCGCTTCCGACGATGGCAGAGATTCTTCACTAGTGCTGGTGTCACCATCCTATTCATTGTCTTCTTGACTCAACCAAGGACAAAGAAAGGCTTGTGCCACTGTATATATCCGCCAGTTGAAGGAAGTTGGTGATAATGCCCAGACCATTGCGCTTAGAAATTCGACCGGTTGAGGACAACAATTTTGAAAGGTGGGGACAACAACAGAAGTTCGACGGCGAAGCAAGCGCGGAGAGTCGTGAATTAGTTACTGAAGAGGTGATCAAACAAGGAAAGCTGTCTGAAGTCTGAGAGGGGGCGTGCTACCTACTGAGACCGAACGCGTGAACAGAAACGAATCCGAACTCCCACATTGCACAGAGTGTATACTAAACAGCGTCACACGCCGAACAACCTCTGGTTAGGCTACAGTAGGCCGTTAAAATCACGACAGCTGACGCGACATTTGAAATCTCGAGTAAAAATCGCCTTCAATTGTAGAACACGGGCTCTGCTGAAGAGCTTGTGTCTGTCCGATGGCCGCTAGGTATTGTTGACTTCCGTTAAGAGTACGTAGTGAGATTTTGACGCTCTATGATGGCCGCCCAAATGTCCTCACGGACGCCGGTCTTGGCAAAGTGGTAGAAGATTGAGGCGCCGCTTGCCAGCCTCTCTTTGGCCTTGGCCCCTCCCCAGTAGTAGAATCTGGAGATGTCCTTGTGACGCACCTTCTGCAAAACAATGTTACAGTCTGGTATGATTACATACCAGAATATAGGTATGTAGGTGTGGGTGTACACACGCGCGTCCGCCTTGCATCGATCGCTGAAGATGTTAGTTGGAGTGTGCAGTCGATATTTGCGTTGCCGTTAAATAGTGTCTTACGCTCGCTTAAACAAACCCGCTGAAGAAACACTGTACTGCACAGCGCACTTGCCTGCTCATCGGGCGCCAGTTGGTCGCTCAGTCGCTCCGGAATCATGCCCGTGACGAAGACGTCTTCCAGCTGTGGACAAAAGGTCAACAATCTGCGTAACTATGCACCTATGCGAAGCAGCGATCCACCCACCCACCCACCCAGATGAATGGCGTCGAGTAGATCATTCGATGCATTCTTGGAATCAGCGCGCCGGGAATAACGTAGGCCCTCCCGGAACAGTAAGTAGGGAAGACGGACCGGTTGAACTCGCGGCGATCCACACGCCTTCAGAAGGTGGTGTTCTGACTACTGTTGGAAACTAGTAAATGGCATCGTAAGCAAGCTTTCACGAACCACTGGAAGTTCCGGTCGTGAATCGCCCGAGCTCCCCTCCACACCTGTCCCAGAATGGTGTTTTCTACAGCACCTTTAGGAGCGAATGCCAAGAAGGACGCATTATACAAAGGAATGATTGCAACATTCAGAAGTCAACACACTGCGAAATGCATTAAACGGACGGGGCGTTCAACACAAGCGTCGTCGATCGATCGAGCGAATGTCGGTCTCATGTCGGTTAGCTTTGACGTTCAGACTTGGTCATAGCTGTATCCGCTATTCGCGCACAACAATTTTGCACCCTAGCGCGCCGTTCAGGATTGTTTGCGCGTTGTTCAGTTCATATTGGGAGTTACAGGTTTCTTGTGCAAGGCGTCCTCCCAAGTGTCTCTCGAGAAGGTTGACCAGGGCGAACGTGTTGATGACCATGTCATCGTCTGTCTTGACAACAAATGCGGCTTCTGGACAGTGGTGGAAGACCCACTCGAGCCACATGATACTCTGAAGGACTATAGCGTAAAGAGAACTGACACAATACCGTAAGAGGCTTGCCTTATACTCGATGAGGTACTGTACCTTGAACGTCAGATTTCTGGGACTGTCGATGAAGTCTTGCTGGATGATGTCTTGGTACATCTCGCTCTCTCTTTGTATATCCTTCTGCGCCACAGAAGTGTGAAAACCCAGCGCGAAGACCGTCCTTATCTGCTAATGCGAGGAAAGTGAGTAGGTACTTACAGAGTACTGTTGCCAATAAAGCAGCAGGTTAAAGTCAAAGTGGGCTCTAAATGCGTGACAAAGACGATTGGGGGACAAAGACGATTGTCGCTTTCTTCTCATAGTGGCCACAGGCACTTTAGCAAGCCCCCCCCCCCCCCCCCGCCCCAATTCCACACCGTCATTTCGCACTTTGAGAGCCACAAGACAACTGACACGCTCGTGATGCTGCTTACAGCCTACTACTAACCCGATGAAGCGCTGAGGTCGATCCCCAGGTGTGCCGAATCATCATTCGACTAATGTAATTGGTGGGCGTCGAGTGGACGACGATAATCGTCAACAGAGGTCTTCCGCCGCGTCGACAGGGCGCCTTCTCCAGAATCGTGAATCGAAACGGGTAGACGCTGTTCTCGATTTCGCTCTCCGCTCCACCAGGGATAAACCGGTTTAGCCAAACTGAAAAAGGCATTGCATTCTGCACTCATTCCATTGTGATCCGCCAGATTAACAAATGGGGAGGGGGTGGGAGAATTTTAACCCCTCACCCCTTTTCCATGCATACCGTAAACACTGATAAGCCCCCGACCCCTAAATTGTCCACCTTCGGCGCCCATGCGCCCATGAAGGCGCAAATGAAGAGAGGGTTTATTGGAGGGTTTATAGCATTTTGTGTGTTTATTCACATGCTCAATCAAGAATTGACCTTGGCATTCTCAGGCGCCTCCCCCCCCCCCCCCCCCCCCCCCTCCAAAACTAGCACCACCGCAACCTTTTCCTCCCGACGGAGTTTGTAGCTCCACCTCCCCCTTCTCAAACCCCTTCTTCCACTCCTGCTTCCACTCGCTATAGTCTAAGTCTACTATACCGCTACAAGTACAACACTGATTTCTACGTAGAAGGTCTCGACATCACAGTACGCGTCTTTGACGACGGAAGAGTTACGAAAGCCAGAAGCAATAGCGCAGAGACAATTACAACGACAGCCTTGCTTCTGGGCCGCTCTCTCAACGCCAGCACAAACATCATACTCACAACGTAGTCTAAATAGGTCAGCCTATTTCAAGAAGTAACCTTCTTCAATTGAATCTACACACAGATAAAGCGGTACGGCCACAGATAAATGGGTATCTTCACAGATGGCTTTTTACGGCCGCCTCTGTGGGCGTTTTGCACAGATGTGTAACTTCACAGATGAATGTGTAACTTCACAGATGAATGTGTAACTTCACAGATGAATGTGTAACATCACAGATAAATGTGTAACATCACATAGATGTCTACACTACATATTTTATTGTGTGAATATGATATTGACAGTCTCTCTAAATTGCCGAGCAGGATATTCCTTCCTTTTCAGGCTATGCTTACGCTCGCCCTGCGCCTACAGTCCACAAGAGCCAGTCGGCGTCGCAGTCTGGCGGGTCGAAGCTTAGGTTTAACGCGACCGGTGACCGACTTCAGGGCGCGCGGAGCCCGCCCTGAAGTTGGTGGTCGCGCTAATCCTCAGCTGAGACCCACCAGGCGCGACGCCGGTCGAGTTTTAGTGCAAAAGTGGAATAAACACTCCCCCATATAATTTACCGCCTGCTTAGGCCGGCTGTGCCCCTTCCTTGCATTCTCTACATACATGCCAAACTTATATGGTGGCCACTGCCTCACTACTTCTGTACACACTTATCTGTGACGTTACACACTTATCTGTGGACTGTGACGTTACACATTTATCTGTGATGTTACACATTTATCTGTGATTGGTACCCAGTGTGTGCGGGTCGGGAACCTTCATCTGTGAGCTTACACATTCATCTGTGAAGGCGCACGTTCATCTGTGACCGGCGCGCTTTCCGTCTGTGGCGTGGCGATACCGATTTATCTGTGGCCAACCCACCCACCCTAACTCTTATCAAAAGAGCCGTATTTTGTATGACGTCCAGTTTGCTGATCGCTTGTAGGCCACCTCGTCTGAAATTTATTGCCCTGGCGTTAGGACTGATCAGTGATCGGTAGTAAGAAGGGTAGGTACTCATTACTACACGCTTCCCATAGGTACGATTGGAAAGGTGACATTACGCCACTGACAACTGCAATCGATCGGCGTCGTCTAGTCAGCAAGATGAGCCCTCTTCTATCTATGGGTCATGCGAGCATACGGCGAAAAAATTTACGACTTTCGCCAGCAACCTGACACTCCCAGATGGAAATGTCTTCAACCTGGCAATTACTGATGTATCGCTTACTTGTGCTATGGTAGTTTGTTTTGAGACTGCTCATGCATTAACGTTGAGGCCCATCGGCACATGTACCAGAACCTGCTGTTGGAATACTGAGCCCAAAGTAGGTAGTACACAAACCGCAATGCCGTGATTTCTCAAGCAGGGCTGTTTCCCGTTACTTTGTTCGCGCGAGAACTCGAATTCGACGACGATGACGGCGGCGGCGGCGGCTGCGACAATAGCGTCTTCAATTCTTCTCGTTTTAGCACGAATGTCACACAGAACGTGGCAGACAGTCAGAAGAATGCATGCAGTGTGGGATGAGAACTTTGCTACACCGTCCCAGGACACGGCAACCTGATCGATGTCGCACCGACATCAAGAGCAAGCTTGTCTGCTGGGTGAACCGCCAGAACGGTCAAACTCAACAGTATTCTGCATTAGAAACGCTTAGGCAATCTGTAAATGCATCACCGCTCTTCAAGCTAAGGCAGAATGAAGCTGCATGAGTGACTCAGTGTCTCTTTGTCGAATGATTGTCGAATTGAAAGGCCGTCTTTTATGCCGGCAGATTCTAAGCGTCCATCGTCAATGCAAGATACATAGCTGAGCAAGTTGTCTTGCTTACGCACAGATGTCTGTTCGTGCATTAAGTATTGTTCAAAATAGGGCGATCTCAAAAGTCAAGCCGCCTTTGTCTCTATTGGCATGCATAAACAATCAAAGTTAAAACCGTTGGCTCCATCCCATGTCAGACAGAACTGAACATCTGCAGTGCGCAACAAGCTCGGTTTCAAGAGGTTGAGCCTTGTATTCTCACTATGATTCTAAAGCTGTCAGCTGTTTCCAGACCAATTGAAGAATCGCCTCTTAGTGCTCGGTGACATGCACAACTTCCGGAGATCCCTATTCGAAATGCACGCGATCGTGAGGCCGCAATATTGAAATGAACATCGCGTTTTGGTTTTCAGAATGTTGTTTATGTGCTCAAAAAGCTGATAAAGTTTGAGCTTGCGCCAACGAGGAAGCATTAGAACGTAAGGCAGATTCGGACCCATGCACGCACGCCGAGCTCTAGTATGCTGACGTCCAGTTGAGGACCGGCGACTCAAGAATTGACTTGCCAACTTGAACTGAACAAAATGGCAACTTGGAAGGCGGTCGTGTGGGCATTGGTGCTGGCCGCGATGTGGCCTCTGGGGTCGTCGCGCACACCTGCAGACAAGTATTGGAACTGCACAGGAGCAATAGAACAACCCGACAGCTGCACAGTGGAACATTGTGGATACGTGAAAGACCTGGGCAGCCTCCAAGCTGCCAGAAAGCTCTGGACTGCCCTTGCCAGGATATGCATTGCGGTCGGCGTTGCGCAGACGAAACAAGGCGCGGTTAGGAAATTCTAACGAGCATGGGAAGGCACATCTAATGCGGCTTGTATGTACTTCGTCAAGGTGCATTTTGCTTTTTCAAATTGCGCTGTGGCGGGCTAAAACAAGCTGTGTGTGTAAAAAGTTCAACCTATACTTTGTGTCTGTCATATCTTCGTGAACAATATAGTGAACTTAATACACATCATTAGCCGCATTTGGAGAAATTAGCTTGAGAATGTCTGCTATTAACCAAGTGCAGCTATTACCACGATACGGTTGTCAGTACAGCTGATCTAAGTGATCAGTGATATCGCCGCGTTCGCTATATGTTATCGGCATGATACGACGCCGTTCATCCAAAGTTTCTAGCTGTGTAAAATCGTCACATCCAACAAAAAATACTTGTCAAAGATGGAAACTTGCTAGCGTCTGAACACTACTATCAAAGCTTTGAGGCTCGGTAAACAACTTGGGCCACATTTGGAGCCACCGGACGCGATTACGACGATGACTCAGCAGCACAAACGGACGCCAACACTTCGCTGGGTATCGACGCCATCGTCGTGTGACAAGATGCCAATCGACGGGGTGGTGGTGTCAGCGTAGGTATACTCTTCAACGAAACACGCTACCGGTACACTGGACACAGAAAACATAGTGACAACCACTACCTGCGTTTTAAAGTTATGTAAACAATTTTGCTGACTTGGACAAACCTGAAGCAGCTACGTCGATGATTGTTGGCTATTCGGTGTCAAAACGCAAATCACAAAACCAGAATAAAGCGCAGCAAAAAAGCAAAACGGTCGCCGAGGATCGAACCTCGGTCGGCTCGCACGTTTTTGCGTGCGATCCGGCGGCTTTCCCGCCTACGCCATGCTGCCGCATCGCAGCGCTTCTCAAAACGGCGCTCTTATACTCTCAGTTGGCGTCTATTCAGCAGACTACGGTGCTTTAGCACGTCCGCACGATCGATATGCCCCGTAACCACCGTAACATTGCAAATAGAGATAATTTGTCGAAAAATTTCAAACTTCAAACGTTACACCCACACTCATTTTGAAATTAGCAACAGCAAATCTCATCGGATCCGTAATCGGCGACAACGACTCTACCTGACGCCATCTGTCACGTGTTTTACTTCGGCTGGACAAAAAAGTTCGCGGACTACACATCGTCATCTGTATATATACACATCGCCGCGCTGAGGCGCGGCGAAACAAGCTGTGTGTGTAAAAAGTTCAACCTATACTTTGCGTCTGCCAAATCTTGGTGAACAGTGCAGTGAACTTTGTACACATCGTTAGCCGCATCTGGAGAAAGTGTCTTGAGAATGTGTACCTTAATGCCAAGTGCAGCTATCCCCACGATACGGTTGTCTGTACAGCTGATCTGAAGCTCAGTGATATCGCCGCGTTCGCTATATGTTATCGGCATGATACGACGCCGTTTATCTGATGTTTCCTGCCTGTGTGAAAACGTCACGTCCAACAAAAAAACTTGCCAAACGTTTGGTGCGAGCGAATTCCTGTGTTCGGCGTACGCATTTCTGTTTCCGAGTGCACATTCATCAATAAACAGCTGTTCTGGCTATCAGACGAAATATCGATTTTGACATTCTTATAAATTTTAATTCTAAATATCTCGAAATTGGAATTTATTAAAACAGTAAAACTATGCCACAAATTCTTATTGGCACACGGTCTTACCATGTCTGCGTTCAAATTCGTCAAAAAACGACGTTCTATTTTTGTCGATTTATGAAATTTTGACATATAATCGCGTATTTTACTGAATTCTGCAATTGCAAAAATTTTATTTTGTGTTACAAATTATCCGTGGGCTATGTCCTTGCCATTTCTAAAGAAATTTCACCTCTAGCTTATCAGACGAAAAAGTCGATTTTCGACATATTCGTATTTTAATCGAAAATATCTCAAAATTGCGATTTATAAAAACTGCAAAACTATGTCACAAATTCTTATTGACATACGGCCTTACCATTTCTGCATTCACATTCGTCAATAAATGACGTTCTATATTTTGACAAATAATCGCATATTTCTACTAAATTCCACATTTGCAAAAAATTTCTTTTGTGTTACAAATTATCCGCGGTCTATGCTCTTTCCATTCCTGAAGAAATTTTGCCGCTAGCGCATCAGGCGAAAAAGTGATTTTCGACACTTTTGTGTTTTAATTCTAAATATCTCGAAATTGGAATTTATTAAAACAGCAAAACTATCCCACAAATTCTTATTGGCACAGGGTCTTACCATGTCTGCGTAAAAATTCCTAAAAAAAACGACGTTCTATTTTTGTCGATTTATGAAATTTTGACACATAATCGCGTATTTTACCGAATTCTGCATTTGCAAAAATTTTATTTTGTGTTACAAATTATCCGTTGGCTATGTCCTTTCCCATTTCTAAAGAAATTTCATATCTAGCTCATCAGACGAAAAAGTCGATTTTCGACATATTCGTATTTTAATCGAAAATATCTCGAAAATCGCAATTTATCAGAACTGCAAAAGTATGTCACAGATTCTTATTGACATACGGCCTACAGAGCAATAAGCGTTATGTACTTGGTTCAGTTTACATATTCTCTAACCGAATGAAAATTAGAATTTTCTATGTTTTTCAGCCATTGCCGGCCTTGTGCACGTTTGTTTTCGGTAGTCTGCCAGTCTGACGTTGCCGTACCGATGAGATGGATAAAGTAATGAAGAGTGCCTCCGCGCAACGGCGCGGCGCCGGGAACTGGTTTCCCACAAGCGTCCACCTTTTTGGGGGAAAGTGGCTGCGGACCCATCTCAGCCGACGCATCACAGCGCGCAACATCTCCGCCGACACCGCAGCACTTCGTCGTCTTTGACAAATGGCCATCATCTGATGCATAAGGCAGAGTCAGTGGTATCGTCTCCATCCATCGCCCTCCTCGCGACGGAAGAGTAGAATAGTGGGAACGGCGCCTCTAGGCGTCGAGAAGAAGAAGGATGAACAATGACTCCCTTTCGACGAGGCCCCGAAACGCAACATCAAAGGTGTCGGGGAGTTAACGCGGCTCCACCCCTTGCACTAACCCCCCCCCCCCGCAACAATCTTCAAAGGAGAGGCCGCCGCCGCAGCGCGCAACGTTCGCACGAGCATCGGCGCTACTATTGTTGCTTTCTTCGAGCGCCGCTTTCGGCGCTTGGGGGCCCATGGGCCAAGCAAGTTCTACTTACACTACGATGCCTGCGCGGCGCTCTTACAAGAAAACATTATGCGGCCCGCTTTTTATTAGGGGGCCCAAGTTGCGCCGGCGCCACGGCAATTAGCCGTCTCCCCGTCTGCAGAAACATCATGTTTGACCGAGTAATCATCCTTCGTGTTTGCTTTGCCCAGAGAGGGGCGCGCGAGCGTTACCGTTGTTCGCCGACTCGACCTGCGGAATAACCATTTGGGATCGGCCGGGGCGCCCGTTTCTCCGGCTGCGTCTGGCCAAACGACCAGACAGCGTTGACAGACAGGCTCTGGAATGTAACTCTCCACATGAATAGACGGCGCTCAACGCGGGTTGTTATTCCTATCCGACAAAAAAGCCTACGTGGTAGGCTGTCCGCCCGGCGAACACTCCTTCCAGCGGCGGACATGCCATGTCCGCCGCCTGATGTCCGCCCAGTTGATGGTAACAGTTGAAATTTTCAGTACTTATTCATCGTTTGGCAGTGATCACTGATTGGATCTTATTTTGTAAAATCTTCTTTGTTATGGACTATGTGTATTGTTTTTCAGCTGTGAGTATCATGATACTGACTTGTTCCGAAGTTGACCTTGCTTGTAACCTCGATTTTTCCTACATGAGAAATTCTTGTCATCTGCATTAATTGTTATTTCCAGCTGAATTCACCAATTACACTTCTTTCACTGAGACATTCTACACCTTCCACTTCTCTAGCAACTTGGTATGTACCTTGTGGTTGTTGCCATTTCGGGCCTCAAAGCCACTTTACATTGCTCATTTGTCATTCATACTGGTTATGGTAACATCGGCACTTTGCCTAGATACCTTAGTTCTGAAGATGAAGGGCACTGCACCTATGATGAAGTGCACTGCAGCAACCACCTCGTTGAATAGAGAGAATTTGGTGGGAAGCCATTGGCGCCATTCCATCACTGAATGAGGGACCTTGGCAGGAAATGTGGTCAGTATTTGCATTACCACCAACGTTACCATAAATTGACATGGACAACATTCGAGACTCGTATCCAATGCCAGAAAATGCCACCAAAGTGAGCGAGTGCACAAATTCAGGTGCTGACAACAACACACCACATGTTCATCTACCCTCCGTTGTACACAACACAGTGTGCAAACATGAGAAATCACCATAAGTGAACTATGAGCATGGCATCTGTCACAACAATCACCAGAACTAGCAAGACAAATGCGAATTACAAGTGTAATCACCTTAGAAAGGTTATGCATTTTTTATTATAGATGTTAAATAGATGAAACATAGTCCAAACATATCATTTTTACTCATCTGAGTCCACTCGGGCTGCATGCTTGATGAAGTATTTGCATTACCATCAACATGGATGTTACCACAAATTGACACATGTCCGCTCGGCCTTCCGACATGTCCGCTCCACCGTGGTAACACCCCGGTGTCCGCCGGGACGTGTCCGCTCCAGCGGACATCCAAAGGAGGCGTGTCCGCCGTTTGTCGGATAGGTTATGCCAGCGCGCCAAATTTGCGAAGCTTCAATGGCCGCTTCCCGACGAAACATGGAGCAATTCCAGCGACTGAGAAGTCCTCCCACCGCGGACGCTCGGGTTACGGTAGCTCTCAACTCCGGCGGCGGCGACGACGACGACGACCAATCACAAGTTGTTTATCAGCGGGCGGCCAGCGCTAGCAGGTGCAATTAGCTATCGACCGGCTCATGCATTATTAGGGCGGCCGGCCGCCCGTTCCCATGCCAGGCAGCCGAGCGGCTATCGACCGCCGTCGCTTCTCTTTTCGCAGCTCTCGCGGGTCGCCGTGTCGGCTCGGCTAATCCGTTCGTGTCGAACTAATATCCGGCAATTAGTCCTGGCCGACGACGACCGCTGTAGGCAGGCCAGGCGCAAAACAAGCGGCCCCGGGGGATCGCCGCTTAGCGGATAGCTCGAGGGCGCGGAACAAACCTGGGTCAAATGCGAGTATTGCCTAAGAATCTGTCCAAGCAGCTCGTCGCCCGAGGATATGGCAAGACGGCGCCGTCGTCGAGATCATTAGCGGATCACACGCATTGCCGCCCACTCGCGCGCTCGTTTGCCGCGTCGCGTTGAACTCTGCGGGCCGTGAAACGAGTGGAGTGTGAATGTACAGTACCTTTAGGGTTGTGGCTTCTCATCCATTATAATTTAGACAAACAGACACCTTGCTACACCTAACGCTGCTCACAGCTTCCGGTCACGAAGCTGTTTCGAACCACGCATTCGATTGCAGTCAAGGAGTGTAGCTACCTTTGTTCTACAACCTCGACTTTCTAAGATTACAATGCATTCTTAAAGCTGTCAGTTGTGCGTCCGTTCAATTCTTTGGACTCATTGTCGTTATACCACGAGGGTAGTCTATGCCACGGTGTGTGACGTTATAACCACAAACACGATGTCACAGGTCAGTGTTGTTATGCCATAAGGCTGGCAAGCGTGATATAATGGCATCGCTTGCGGTATGACGACCCCAACCGTGGTATAACGACACATTGCCATTTTTTGTGCTGCGTTGCGTGCGTGCAGTAAGCGGCCTTCGCAAACAGACAAGCTGTCGTGATTTGGAGAAGATTCCAAATGGGTGTAACGCAGAGCGCGCGGCATAGTGATCGAAAGAGGGGTTCGGAGGGAGAGAGAAAGGAGTGCCGCGCCGTCATCACACGTCTCGCTTCGCGCGCGCGCGCACGCCTAATAATCCAAAAATTCGATCAAACAACAACGTCAACAACGACGACATTGGAACATCGAAGAATAATGGGACGACGAGTGAACGGCGCCCGAAGAGCGGTTCTCGCTCCAGCGACGTTTCGCCTTTGTTTCGCGTCGTCGCGCGTGGCGCGAATTTTCTCGCCACGCGCGCATGGTGTACGGTAGTAGCAGTAGCGCGTAGCGAAAGGAAGAGCATGGAAGGAACAACAACACAACAACAATCAGACGAGAGAAATGGGACGGATAGAAGCGGGGAAAGAAAACTGAATGAAGGAAAGAACGCCAACGACGAATGAAGGACGGCCTACCTAGAGGCGAGGAGCGGTCGGCCGCTCCTCGCGCGCGACACCAAAAAAATTCGGTAGAAAACGCGGCGGCAGCGATCGCACCTCACGCTGCCGCTGCTGTATGCCTAGGAACGAAAAGGAAAGCAACGACTCCTGTGTCGAGAGAGGGAGAACGCGAGAAAGAAGAAGGTATTCTCATAAACTGCGCGCGCGCGAGACGTGTGCCTAATCGAGAGGGTGGTGGGTGGGCGTCTTGTCTTCTTCTCAGTCGCCCCACCAGGTGTTGCCGCCGCCCATGGGCTGGGGCATGGCCTGCTGCTGCTGCTGGAAGCCGCCGCGGAAGCCACCGCCGCCGCCGCCGGCGCCCATTCGGCCGCCGCCGCCGTACTGCTGGCGGTGGTCGCGCCCGCCGAAGCCGCCCCCTCCGCTGAACCTGCAACCGAGGAGAGTGTAGGCAGTGACGCTTCTGTGTCAAAACATGACACTCGTAACTTGGTAGCTGCCATTCTCAAGCTTGATCCCATCCATATATAAGGCCTAAATTGAACGTGACATACTACAGAGTGTTCCTGACCACCTACAAGTTTCAAACCATCCGATGAAGCGAACGGAAACTGGCATCGCTTCGCGTAGCATCATATCGGCAACCGGATGCAACGCCTTTCACTGGTCGACATTGTACTGCGAGTGCCCCTTCCAGCTCCAGCGTTGCGCCCGATTTCAGACCATAACGTTGCGCAAAGCAGTGCCATTTCCCGTCGGTTGCATCAAATAGTTTGAAACTTTTGTAGGTGGTCAAGACCACCCTGTAGTATGCCAACTTCCAAGCGAGTCTGATAAGGGGTACAAGCTTGACAATCCCGACCGTTAACGTTAGGGATCTCACTTTTGACTCACTGTAGCAGTTTTCATAGCGCGCTATCAAGCGTCAGCCGTGTCCTAACGTGTTCTCGAGCAAGGCAGAATCAAAATGCGCGTTCTAGCGAGCCGCGGAGCGCGCGCTCGCTAGCAAAGAACGCGCCGCCAGGCTGACGGATTCTCACTTCCTCCACCCGATTGTACGCCCGTTGTACCCACTTTCGGTTGCCGCCCCCTCTGTTGTAGTTGCTCTTGTAGGCGCCGGCCTGCTTGGACTGGTTGGCGGCCCTCTCCAACCACTCGGGCAGGTCCTGGTTGGCCTCGACGATGATCTCCGCCAACTCCTTGGCCACGTTGCGGTTCTTGTCGTTGAAGAAGGACGTCGCCAGACCTGTGCACACGCAGTCACACAGTGGCGGATCCAGGATTTTGGAATACGGGGGGCGGAATTTTTGAGGCCACAGGGGGGACCAGGACGCTATAAAAGAGCTACAAAAATTCTGCGCTGCAGGCGAAAAAATTGTTCCAATTTTGGCGTTTTCTGCTACAAATTTTGCGTTAAAAAGCACCGCAGGCGAAAATTTTGCCGATTTTGGCCTTTTCAGGGTACAAATTGCTACAAAATAGCGCCGCAGGCAAATTTTTTTGCTCTGAACATGCTACCGCGCAAAAATTTTTTTCTTGGGAGGGGTATGGGGCGGTCTGGCTGAATGGAGCAATACGTAACTGAACCAAGTAGATGCTACAAGCAACATAACATACGATTGTCAACACATCAACGAAGATATTTGAAGAAGCTGTTCCTCAAATTGTCGAAATTTGGGAATTTTGACAAGAACCTTGAAAATATCCTGAATTACGTCAACTCAGAAAATCTGAACTATTTGTTAAGACTGGACCACAATGTCTTAGATAACATCCGTAAATAAAGAAATTTCAAATCAAGCTGTTTGGAATGGTTGATTTTGGGCACTTAACAAAACCTTAACAAGCTGCGCTAGGTGTAAGTTCAGACCAGTGTTCAATTAATACAGCTGATCCTGAAGCTCAGCTAGATTGCTGTGTTCGCGCACACCGTTAATTGGCATGATACGACGCTGTTGTTATCGACTTACCTACCTGTGTGAAAACGGCACATCCAACAAAAAACTTGCCAAAAGTTCGGCGCGAACAAATTCCTGTTCAGCGTAGTGCCATTCCGTTTCCGAGTGCATTTGATTACAACAGTCGCTCTGCTATCAGACGAAAATGGCGATTGAGTATTTTCTTCATCCATTTTGAGATTTCTTATTCTAATTTAATATCTCGAAATTGGAATCAATTGGAAACTGTAAAACTATGTTACAAATCTTAATTACATAATGGCTGATCATTCGAGCAATACGTACTGGTTGTACATATA
>JASAMZ010012990.1:0-11993 GCA_030248115.1 Linhomoeus sp. GSCO2_2 | reverse complement strand
TCTCAGTAAAAATTCGTAGCTCAAAACCACTCCGCTTTCAAAAGAGACTTGTTTGCTACAATTGCGTAACACGTCGGAACTGCACTGTTTAGAAGAAAGCGTTGATCGAACGGGCCAGTTTGATCAGTTTGTCGGCATACGACTTGGACCCTTACCCTGACGAACACGACCTGTTGCTGAAAGACCTCTTACTTTTAAAAGGCTGGCAGTACCCCAACGAAGTCATTCGCTCAAAGAAAGCGTCGGCCTGTAATAGAGAAGACATCTGCACCCTGTTCAAGTAGGTTCTCAACTTAACAAGCAGTTACTTTTGCACCAAGAATCAAACTGTGAATCGCATATTGGTACGTGTCTCCACTCTCCGCTGAAAAGGTAAGTGTCCTATCCCTATGTGCATCATTCGTTACTGGTCGGCTCCATATGCCCTACGGAATGCTCTGGGACTCTGACAAATATACCACTTATTTCAGCGCAGTTGTCCACATATTCTGCAATGCGCTATGTAGACGATTGTTTTCCCACTTAACTTTCGCGAGAACGTACCCGTGCGACACAGGGTTTGGCCTTGCCATTGCGTGAAGGTTCTAGTGGTTCGCTTATATGGGTGTATACTCCACGTATTTGATGAATGGGCGCCTGCTGTTGTCGGCTTATTTCAACAGGACTGGTCCACTTATCTACCAAAAATTTGGGTTCACATTTAAGTAGAGTGCAACAGCATGTTTTGAAGTTGACCATTGCCGGGGCGAAATAACAAAATGGACATAGGACCGATCTACATATTTAAGAGGACTAGTTTTTTGCCATCTCAAAAATAGATCGGTCCAAGCGCCCCACGTCACCCCAAGTCTCCGAGACTTGGCGGGTTCCATATTTGGTACGAGAGTTACTTCGCCAGCTAAAATATAGCGCCGCAAGCGAAAATTTTTGATATTTCTAGGGAGGTCTTGCAGGGGGGGGGGGACCTGGGGCCTGGGGGTGGGGGAGGGGGACCTGGGGCCTGGGGGTGGGGGGGGGGGGAAGGTATGGGGGGCACACCTCCGGCTAGGGGGGGGGGCTTCCCCCCCCCCCACACCCCCCCCCCGTTACACGTATGGATATGAATCGCTTATTGCTGTGACGTTTTACCCTAACTGGAAGCTGATTTGAACTTAACTGTATGGTTGTGCTTCGCATTGCGTGTCAAACGACATCCCGTCTTGAAATGAATTGTTGTATGAAACGCTGCCTAGTGCTGCTGTTCTGGCTTGCCTTGTGTCAGGAAGTGGGGGGGGGGGGGGGCAAATTACTTAAAGATGATGCCAAAAAAGTACAAAAATAAGAATATTTTGCAACAATGGACCAAAAAGTGCCAATAATCGCTTAATTTTGGTCAAAAACGTCTAAAATATAGCGCCGCAAGCGAAAATTTCTGATATTTCTAGGGAGGTCTTTCAGAGGGGGGAGGGGGACCTGGGGCCTGGGGGTGGGGGGAGGGGGGGGGGGGAAGGTATGGGGGGCACACCTCCGGCTAGGGGGGGGGGGTCCCCCCCCCCCCCCCCGTTACACGTATGGATATGAATCGCTTGTTGCTGTGACGTTTTACCCTAACTGGAAGCTGATTTGAACTTAACTGTATGGTTGTGCTTCGCATTGCGTGTGAAATGACATCCCATCTTGAAATGAATTGTTGTATGAAACGCTGCCTAGTGCTGCTGTTCTGGCTTGCCTTGTGTCAGGACTATTGTAGGTATATATCGTGCGCAATCGCTTGCAGTGTATCTGCCACGGCGAGAATCGACTTCTGGATGGTGCAGCCAAAGGTGGTGCTGAAGGCCTCCATCAAGCTCACGGAATATTACGTGGCGTTCGTGCACTGAATAATGCAGTTGCCATTGTACGTGTTCACGAAGTCGAAGTCTATCCTGTTTTACAGCAACAGACGCCTGAACGGGGAAGGCAACTGCGGCATCCGCGGACGACGGGCCAGGGCCTGCAACTTTCAACTGATCATCTACCTGCCCGGAGGTCTGCCCATTGGTTGAAGTCCCGTCACAATAGTCCGAGGTAATCGCTTCAGATGACAGCGTCGCCAAGTACCTCCTACCGCGAAACTCCAACTCTGGCAAGGATAGTAGAAGAGGTTTCTTTAAGTGGGAGTTTCAGTTGTGGCGTCAAGAGCTTGAGAACCCGAGCTTGGAATCGCAGGTTGGGTGGAGTGTGCGAAGGCAAGCAGTGGTGATGTAGAGTGCAGGGACATTTGATGCAGTTGTCCACCTTCTCCTCCCCCCCCCCCCCCCCTCCCCCACCCCATGTCGTATCGGGAGTGCCCCCCCCCCCCCCTCACCCTCCAGATTTTGGCCAATAGTCAAGTTTCCAGTCATGAAGTGTCATCAAGTAGGTAAAATTTACAGACTCAGGCAGTTCTGTGACCATTCCAAACACAAGATTTGGGTTACCTGTGACAGCACTACTCCTAATTGCAGGTATTCCGATCAAAAGCTGTACAGCTTCAGTCTAAAATCTATGCAGATGTACACAAAAATCTGATAACAACGGATAATTTCGGTGAAACTTAGGAACTCCAAATGGGTCGAGTTAATAAGTGTCCCCCTTCGAATAAGCGCCCCTCCTAGACAGTGGGTGATTCAGGATTTTGGAATGGGGGGGGGGCGGAATTTTTGAGGCCACAAGGGGGACCAAGATGCTACGCACTTAAAAAAATTTGCGCCGCAGGCGAAAATTTTTGCCGATTTTGGCTATTGTTGGTGCAAAAATGCTTAAAAATAGCGCCCGCACAGGCAAAAAATTTTGGCCGATTTTGGCCTATTTTGGTACAAAAGAGCTATAAAATAGCGCAAGAGGTAAAAATTTTGGTCGGTTTTTGGCTTTTTTTGGTACAAAAGTGCTACAAAATAGCGCCGCATTCGAAATTTTTTTGCTCTGGAGGTGCTGCCGCGCAATTTTTTCGCCCGGCCTCAGCCGGGCGACACCCTACGAGAGCTCGGCGTGCGTGCGTGCGTGCGTGCGTGCGTGCGTGCGTACGTCCGTCCGTCCGTCCGTAACGCTCCTAGATCTCGGCGTTGGAAAGTCGTAGAGCGGAGATCTTCGGCTCTACGGATAGGCCTCGACTCACTGAACATTCCGCTAAGAGGCTTGGCAATTCAAAAGTTTGAATTGCGCGCGCTACAGTAAGCCGAAGGTCAAAACGCAAAACGGCTCTAGCTCGCTCGTCTTACGTCGTAGAGCGGCAATCGACACGTCATGTGAAAGCTCTCGTCGTGCTCTTTCATGCGACTGCAAAAGTTTTTTGATTACGCAAACACGCACTGCGGAAAACGCCATTTTCAATATTTTTGCACTGAAATCGCTCTAACTCGCTCACCTTGCGTCGTAGAGAGACGAAACGAGCTCATCGGGTAGTTCTCGACTCACTGATGGTTTGTTCTAACATTGGTCGAAACTCAAAAGTTTGAATTTCGCGAGTTACAGTAACCCTAAGGTGCAAAACAGACAACAGATCTAACTCGCTCGTATTACGTCGTAGAGCGGCAATCGCCACGTCAGGTGAAAACTCTCGACGTGCTCTTCTATGTGACAGCAAAACCTTTTCAATTACGCAAACACGCACAAGAGAAAGCGCCATTCTCGTGATTTTGGCACTAAAATCGTTCTAACTCGCTCACCGTGCATCATAAAGATACGATCTCAAGGCTGTCGAAGAGGCCTCGACACCCTTATTATTTGTCTTCCCATCGATCGAAACTCAAAATTTAGAATTTCGCGTGTTACAGTAACCCGAATGTCAAAACACGCAAAACGGCCCTAACTCACCCGTCTTACGTCGTAGAACTACAATCGACACGTCAAATAAAAGCTCTCGACGTGCCTTTTCATGCGATAGCAAAATGTTTTTAATTACTAAAATGCGCACCGTGGAAGTCGATTCGTGACGTGTTTCATTCATTCACTCACTACATTACACGGCTCTAAAAATTTCTGTCACTTTTTAATACGGAGCTTAAAAAGTGAGTATTTTCTCGCTCAAAAATAATGAATCCCGGGCGAATTCGATATTGCTTCGCAATACACTCTTGCGAAGAGAGAGAGCTCGTGAAGGGAGCACAACGAAGGCGGAGCTCGTGAGGCGGGGCGATAAGAGCGGTAAATCCTCACACTTTCCGCGAAGAGATCAAAACTCAATACAATGTCAGTCAGAATGCAATAGTCGAGTTTTTATAAACGAAGCTTGTTTTTTCTCGGGAGGGGGAATGGGGAGAGGGCGGTTTGGCCAAATGGGGGGGGGCGGACGCACACCCGACCCCCCCCCCCTGGATCCGCTACTGCTCCTAGAGGTACCTAAGTTGAAAAAATAAGCGCCAAGGGCGCTAATTGGAGGATATACCGCTGGCGCAGTCAAAACTCCGATCAAAACTCCTCCGTTGCAGAAGCGCCAGCTGTTCCAGCGCTTTCGAGAGCTGGTCGTGGACGTCAGCGAAGCCCACTCTCCCGCCCGCATTCGTTTCTACCCCGGTAACATCGGGGGCCTTACACCTGACAAGTTCCACGAGAAGTATTATATAGACCGCCACCAAGCCTGCAACTTCGCCACTTTGAACTGCCGTGAGATCGAGTGGGCAATTTGTACAACTTGTGCACGTGAGAGATTGAGGTCACCTCCTTTGGCGTGAGTCGTGAGTGTCGTGTACTGTTTCAAGACTCTGCCATCTATCTCAAACGAAATATTTTATCCATAGAAACTAAAATTGGGTGTCTAAAAGCTGGGCAAGACACGGTTTAAATGGAGAGCACGTTGCACCATGCCATCGTAAAGTGCGTGTGTGTACATATGTAGGACGTGCGGACAGTGTATGTATGAGGGAGCGATGTAATATCGCCTAATGCCGAGCAAACACTGCTTGTTTAGATTCCATTATGTGTGGGCATACTGGTACGAAGTACAGTGACGCAATACGCCGTGTTTTAAGGGGTCACTGAAGATTGTGATATGGTGAAGAAGATGGTGATACACTTTCTTTTCGCCCGGCCTCAGCCGGGCGTACCTCTACGAGAGCTCTTCGTGCGTGCGTGCGTACGTACGTCCGTTACGCTCTCAGATCTCATCGTTGTAAAGTCGTAGGAAGGCGATCTTGGGCTTTATGGATAGGTCTCGATCCACTGATCATTCAGCTAGGAGACGTCGAAATTCAAAAGTTTGAATTTCGCGAGTTACAGTAACCTGAAAGTCAAAATCGGAAAAGGCTCTAACTCGCTCGTCGTACGTTGCAGACCGACATTCGTGCGACCGTTTAAAAGGCTACATTGTGGCCGTTGTTTGTCACTCATTCCTGACGAAACACTTTTGTCTTTTAGCCCTTGACTTGCCTTACAAACAATTTTGCCTTGCTCAAAAAACTAATCCCGGGCGATCCCAATGTTGCCTTGCAGCACCGCTCGGAAATGCGTGTGTCTTGCTCAAGAATTAATCTCGGGCGATCCCAATGTTGCCTTGCAACAACCCCTCAGAAAGGATTGTGTCGCAAGTAGCGCATGAGCAGTGAAATGCGGGCGGACGCGCATCACATCGGAAAGGCTTCTAACCACTTCACAAAACTTACCACTCTTTGACTCTTTCACTCTTTTACTTTTAAGAACTGTCACAAACCACTCTGTATTAATAAAACAACTCCACTTCTTCAAAACAGCTTGTTTCTTTATAGAATAATCTTCAATTTCGGTTTAAGTGCATGGTGATGATGATAAATGAAGCTCAACCCTTTTAGTGATTACTAGAGTCTTAAGCCAGTCGGTGATACTCTATAGTCTGAAGCACATTGAAATTGTGCACACTTAGGGAGCCACAGCTCACAACACCCAGAGGCACCTGGCATGGCACTCATTTCGTGCAGTGCATTTGAGTGCAAGGGGATGCGGTGAGCGTCACGGCCTGTGACTTGGCGACAGTCTAAGAGAGCTAAAGGTTACACATTCCTATGTTTATTATGTACCTGTGCCACTAGTCCTCCACACTTAGGCACTTGCCCTTCCGCGCTGTCAACTGGTCGCTGGCACATGCGTTGGCGCGCAGCGCAGGTATTACTCAATTGGAGTGGGCTACCAGTTGAAATACTAGTTTGAAGGAAGAGCAGAAGCGATAGCTTGCTTGAAGCGAATTGGTTCTCGTTCATGCAGTGTCAGGGTTTGAGCATGAGGTGACGTTTTTTCGCCCGGCCTCAGCCGGGCGACACCCTAGGAGAGCTCGGCGTGCGTGCGTCCGTCCATCCGTCCGTGCGTTACGCTCTCAGATCTCGGCGTTGGAAAGTCGTAGAGAGGAGATCTTGGGCTCTACGGATAGGTCTCGACTCACTGATCATTCAGCTAGGAGGTTTCGAAATTCAAAAGTTTGAATTGCGCGCGCTACAGTACCCAGAAGGTCAAAACGCAAGACGGCTCTAGATCGCTCGTGTTACGTCGTAGAGCGGCAATCGACACGTCAGGTGAAAGCTCTCGACGCGTTCTTTCATGTGACTGCAAAAGTTGTTTCAATTACGCAAACACGCACCGCCGAAAACGCCATTCTCGACATTTTGACGCTAAAATGGTTCTAACTCGCTCAACTTGCGTCGTAGAGAGACAATCTCGAGGTCAGTGGATAGCTCTCGACTCGCTGATCATTTGTTCTCCCATCGGTCGAAACTCAAAAATTTGAATTTCGCGAGTTACCGTAACCCGAAGGTTTAAAACGCAAAACGGCTCTAACTCGTCTGTCTTGCGTCGTAGAGAGGTGATCTTGAGCACATAGCTCTGGACTCATTGATCATTTGCTCTCCCATTGGTCGCAACTCAAAGTTTGAATTTCGCGAGTTACAGTAACCCAAATATCCGAAACGCAAAACGGCTCTAACTCGCTCGTCTTACGTCGTAGAGCGGCGATCGACACGTCAGAGGAAAGCTCTCGACGTGTTCTTTCATGCGGCAGCAACGATTTTTAACATTACGCCAACACGCACCACGGGGAACGCCATTCTCGAGATTCGAACACTAAAATCGCTCTAACTCGCTTGATTTGCGTCGTAGAAAGACGATTCGAGCTCAGTGGATAGCTCACGACTCACGAATTATTTGCGAAACTTGAAAATTTGAATTTCGTGAGTTACAGTAACCCAAAGGTGCAAAAGCACAAAACGGTTCTAACTTGCTCGTGTTACGTCATAGAGCGGCAATCGACACGTCAATTTTAAGCTCTCGGCGTGCTCTTTCATGTGTCAGCAAACATTTTGTAATTGACTAAAACACGCATCACAGAAACAATAGTTTTGAGTTTTACTCTAGAACTTTCTGAATTGCTCATGTTGCGATTAGAGCGACACTCGGCACGTCATTCCAAGGCTCGCTACGTACTACACGCGCCAAGAAAAATAAACTTTGTTTTGCTCCATGGACAGAAGTACTACACGGCTTGATTGCTCATAGTGCGTTTTTGTGGTCTGTCATATGTTTGTCAAAACTTTGACAAGTTTTTGTCACTTTTTTAATAGCGTTGCTCAAAAGAGGGATTTTCTTGCTCTAAAAACCAAATCCCGGGCGATATCAATATTGCTAAGCAATACCCTCTTGAGAAGGGGGAGCTCGTGAAGCGGAGCAATACGGGCGGTGAGCTCTCGCACTCTCTGCAGAAAGGACGCAACTCTATGCAATGTCAGTCAGAATACAAACTCAACTTTTTAATACCGGAGCTTGTTGCTGCACACACACAAACGATGCTTTCGCACTTATCACGCAGTTGTCACTTCTTAAATGGGTGCACCTGCACCTTGCTCTTGGGGCTTGGCTTGCTGATTTTCACGACTTGCTCTCGCAAGTCTCTGGATGCGAAGAGCAAGAGCAAGCTGTTTTAAAAAAGTTGAGTTGTTTTATTAATACAGAGTGGTTTGTGAGTTTTTTAAGTGGAAGAGTAAAAGAGTGGATACTTTTGTAAAGTATTTCGAAGCCTTTCCGATATGACGCGCGCCCGTCCGGAGTCCACTATTCATGCGCTATTTCTGACATGCTCCTTTCTGAGGGGTTATTGCAGGGCAACATTGGAATCGCCCGGGATTAATTTTTTTAGCAAGACACACGCATTTCTGAGCGGTTGTTGCAGGGTAACATTGGGATCGCCCGGGATTAATTTCTTTAGCAAACAAAGTTGTTCGTAAGACAAGGGTTTAAAAAAACAAAAGTATTTTTTTAGGAATGACCGTTCAACAACTGCCTCAACGTAAGCTTTTTGACCTTTTAGTTGACCTATCGCACGCCGCTCTACGACGTAAGACGAGCGTGTTAGAGCCGTTTTGCGTTTTGGACCCTCGTGTTACTGTAGCGCGCGCAATTCAAACTTTTGAATTTCGAGTTCTCTTAACGGAATTATCAGTGTGCCGAAACCTATTCAACGAACTCAAGATCGTCTCTCTATGACGGAAGACGAGCGAGTTAGACAAGTTTCGCGTTTTAAACGTTTGGGTTACTGTAGCTCCCGAAATTCAAACTTTTGAGTTTCGACCAATAGAAGAACAAATGATCAGTGAGTCGAGCGCTGTCCAACCAACCCAAGATCGCTACGACGCACGCTGATCTCCCTACGACGCACGCTGAGCGAGTTAGAGCGATTTCAAACGCGAGAATGTCGCTTTTCGTGTTGCGTGCTTGCGTAATTAAGAAAACTTTTAATGCCAAACGAAAAAGCACGTCGGGACCTTTTAGTTGACCTATAGCACGCGGCCCTACGACGTAAGACGAGCGAGTTTGCGCCGTTTTAAGTTCTGACCTTCGGGTTACTGTAACTCGCGAATTTCAAACTTTTGAATTTCGAAGCCTCTTAGCGCAATTCTCAGTGTGTCGAGACCTATCCATAAAGCCCAAGATCTCCTTCTTACGACTTACCAACGCCGAGATCTGAGAGCGTGACAAACGAACGAACGAACGAACGAACGGACGAAGAGCTCTCGTAGGGGTTCGCCCGGCTGAGGCCGGGCGTAACAAGCTGTTTTAAAAAAGTTGAGTTGTTTTATTAATACAGAGTGGTTTGTGAGTATTTTAAATTGGAAGAGTAAAAGAGTGGATACTTTTGTAAAGTATTTAGAAGCCTTTCCGATATGACGCGCGCCCGCCCGGAGTCCACTATTCATGCGCTACTTCTGACACGTTCCTTTCTGAGGGGTTCTTGCAGGGCAACATTGGGATCGCCCGGGATTAATTTTTTGAGCAAGGCACACGCATTTCTGAGCGGTTGTTGCAAGGCAACATTGGGATCGCCCGGGATTAATTTTTTTAGCAGGTAAAGTTGTTCGTAAGACAAGGGTTTAAAAAAACAAAAGTATTTCTTTAGGAATGACCGTTCAACAACTGCCTCAACGTAAGCTTTCAAACGGTCGAACGAATGCCGCTCTACAACGTAAGACGAGCGAGTTAGGGCCGATTTGCTGTTTGAACCTTTGAGTTACTGTAGCTCGCGAAATTCAAACTTTCGAATTTCGACTTCTCTTAGCGGAATGATCAGTGTGCCGAAACCTATTCAACAAACTCAAGATCGTCTCTCTACAACGGAAGACGAGCGAGTTGTAGAAGTTTCGCGTTTTAAACCTTTGGGTTACTGTAGCTCCCGAAATTCAAACTTTTGAGTTTTAACCAATAGAAGAACAAATGATCAGTGAGTCGAGAGCTATCCAACCAACCCAAGATCGTCTCCCTACGACGCACGCTGAGCGAGTTAGAGCGATTTCTATGCTACAAATGCGAGAATGTCGCTTTTAGTGTTGCGTGTTTGCGTAATTAAGAAAACTTTTAATGCCGAACGAAAGAACACGTCGAGACCTTTTAGTTGACCTATCGCACACCGCTCTACGACGTAAGACGAGCGTGTTAGAGCCGTTTTGCGTTTTGGACCCTCGGGTTACTGTAGCGCGCGCAATTCAAACTTTTGAATTTCGAGTTCTCTTAACGGAATTATCAGTGTGCCGAAATCTATTCAACGAACTCAAGATCGTCTCTCTATGACGGAAGACGAGCGAGTTAGATAAGTTTCGCGTTTTAAACCTTTGGATTACTGTAGCTCCCGAAATTCAAACTTTTGAGTTTTGACCAATAGAAGAAAAATGATTAGTGAGTCGAGAGCTATCCAACCAACCCAAGATCGTCTCCCTACGACGCACGCTGAGCGAGTTAGAGCGATTTCTGCCTTAAAAACGCAAGAATGTCGCTTTTCGTGTTGCGTGTTTGCGTAATTAACAAAAGTTTTAATGCCAAACGAAAGAGCACGTCGAGACCTTTTAGTTGACCTATCGCGCGCCGCTCTACGACGTAAGACGAGCGAGTTAGAGCCGTTTTCAGTTTTGACCTTCGGGTTACTGTAGCGCGCGTAATTCAAACTTTTGAATTTCGAAACCTCTTAGCGCAATTCTCAGTAAGTCGAGACCTATCCATAAAGTCCAAGATCTCCTTCCTACAACTTACCAACGCCGAGATCTGAGTGCGTGACTAACGGACGGACGGACGCACGGACGCAAAGCTCTCGTAGGGGTTCGCCCGGCTGAGGCCGGGCGTAAAAAGGGGTTTCCGAACGGGAGAAACTGAACATTGTGGAATTGTTTGTGCCGTAGCAGTATCCAGACAACAGTATCCAAACAAATGGATAGTTTCTACAGCTACGACGATGCCGACGACGACGAAGTCGACGACGTCGTCGGCGTCGTCAATTTCTTACGTCCGGCAGGACAACAACAACGTTGATGAAAGCTTCACTCGATAAGGCAACTGGTGAACCATCAAAGCCAAGCGCTCTCCCCACAATCCTGGCGCCATACGTGTAAGTGGGGTGGGGGACCCCCCCCCCCTCTCCCTCCCCCAAGCCGGAGGTGTGCCCCCCCCCCCATACCCCACTGGTTCCCCCTCCTCCCTCCGCCTGAGAGACACCCACTAGAAATTTCAAAAATTAATATTCGCTTGCGGCACTACATTTTGCATTTTGGACGTTCTTGACCAAAATGAAGCGATTTTTTGTCACTTTATGGCTTATTGCTGCAAAAAATTTTTTTGGTATTTTTTTGGCAAGGCTTTTAGGTCGTTTGACCCCCCTTCCAAGAGATAACAAGCTTTGTCTAAAAACTGTGGCACCACGTTGGCATCAGTGTAAACTTGAGAGCGTGCGCGCGATAATGTGCACTGGATAGTGAAGTGCCGCTAGACATTTAGCCGATAATCTGGTGGGGTATAGCCGCAATTGGTCTTGGATTTGTTCGTGGTACCTGATCCACATATGGATCAGAAGATTCGCCGCAGGCACACTTTGCGCTTATAATTGTGTCAACTGATCCATAAATGGATCAGAGAAATTCGCCGCAGGCACACAGTGCAATAAAAGCGTCTAAATGAGACGACGCCCTATTGAAAAGGGTATAAATGGGACGACGCCCTATTGAAAAGGGTATAAATGGGACGACGCCCTGATTCTTTTGGGCTTAGTGCTCGATGCATCCACACAAAGATTAGTTGAAATTTAAACTGCTTGAAATTGTCGAAATTTAAAAATTCTGACAAAAACCTTGAAAATACACCTAAATTCTTTAATTATAAAATCTAGAACTACTTGCTAAATACTTGGCAGACTATGCCCGACACAACTATGCAAAGACATTTTAAAATTTAAACTATTTGGAATTGTTGAAATTTGAGGATCTTAACAAAAAATATCCCAAATTTCGTTAATTGTAAAATCAGAAACTATTTGCTAAATACTTGACAGACTATGCCCAATGCATCAACGCAAAGACGTTGTGAAATTTAAGCTGTTTGAAATTGTGGTAATTAGGGAATTTTGACAAAAACCTTGAAAAAATCCCAAAATTCGCTAATTACAAAACTTAGAACGGGTTGCTAAATACTTGGCATCCTATGCCCGACACAACCATGTAAAGAAATTATATAATTTCAGCTGTTTAAAATTGTCGAAATGTGGGGATTTTGACAATACCCTTGAA
>JASAMZ010012988.1:0-64481 GCA_030248115.1 Linhomoeus sp. GSCO2_2 | reverse complement strand
CCGCCGCCTCTGTCCCCTGCCCTTCCTGGCGCTGCTCGACGGCTGGGGCAGCGTGGTCGCTGTCAGCTTCCTAACCAAATGAGCGCGCCAGACATAGTGACAGGTCACAGGCAATGCTGACAGACAGGGAACGTGGCGAGCTAGCTGGCAACTCACTTTCGCTCTCTCAGCTCGCTGGCCCACTGGGTCAACTTGCTCACTGTCTAGTCGTTGAAACGAGCGCACGTTGTTTGACCCAATGGTGATCCTGAGGCGCAGTTTGAGAGGAGGATTCTGCTCGGTGGGCTCCGTCTCTGCAACAGAACGACAGGTGTCATAAACACTAAACATGAACTTCAGTTGGCATTCGAGAAGTCACGTCTTCACACAAGCATTCCCCACCGTCCACTTCCCCTCCACCAGTTGGACGTCCCAGTCTTCGTCCAGCCGAATGCCCTTGATGCTGGAAGAGGCGGGACTGTGACGCAGCAGCCACTCGACTGCCCTCTTGACCACCGCCGGCCGAATACAGGGGCCCCGGCCCTATAGGCCCGCTTGTACTCTAGCTTTCGCTTGAGGTCCACATGAATGACCTAAGTGACAGAGTACGCAACTCAGTAGTGACAGCCATAACAGTAAATCGATCTATTATTGAAGGAACCTGCGCCTGATCCAGATTTCTAGGCAGAACGTTGACGGATCGACTGAAGTCGGCCTGGATGTTGACCACCGGCCCATCGAGGCGAATCTGGCCACCAGATGGAAGGAAGGAGAACTTCTGGAAGAGGATGCGCGGCGCTATCAGCTGCTTCTCCATGGGGCTCAGGTCGCGCAGCTCCTCTGGGATCTCGGGTAGCCAGGTGACAGTTCCAGGGATGGCCTCTAAGAGCTTGGCTTCTTGTTGGCCATGATGGCCTTGTAGCAGGTAAGGCAGATGTAGTCCAGGCCCAGGGATCAGGGGGTGCTCGCGCAGGTGGGGCCACAGACGGTTCCAGGCCACCTGCTCCCTGGGCACGTTGCTTCTGAGCTTCTTGACAGAGTGGGGAAAGAAGAGCCGATGACAGCAGGAGCAGGCCAGTGTCGGCCCATGGGAGACGCGCCACAGAAAGTCCCTCTTCCCCTTCTCGATCAGCTGACGCGTCGCCTCCTCCTCCGTCAACCCCTTTCCTTGGTCGCTGTCCCAGTTGTCCAACTGGAATGCAAGGCAATTATGATGGCGCTGCAATTTGCGCAGAGCGAGTCAAAATCAAGGAAGAACATCACCTTCTCTAGACCATCAGATGACGAGTCCTCGCTCGAAACGACTTTGCTCGAGGTGGAAGCTGTCCTGGTCGCACTGTCACGTTCGGCTGAACTGCTGCCTCCTTTCGGCTTCTTCTGAAAACTCAGATGCCGAAATGTCGCAACAGTCAATCAAACTCGAACAGGGAAGCCACTAATCACCTTTTGTGGAGTACTGTTATCGTCTGTCGAACTTCTGCTGGAGGCAACGGAGTCGAAGTCATCCTGAAATACGTTTTACAGTCGTGTGTGGAGGGGGAGTGGTACTGGGGGGGTGGGGTGGGGGGGGGGGGGGAGGGAGGGGGCAGAGCGGATAAACCACCACTCCTTTAATCGAGTAAATATCCCTCCCACATCCCCCTGGAAGTTGGAACGAACTACACATATGTCTAGATATACAGTAGCAGAGAAATGAACAGAGGTCTAGAATAGAATAGTGAAACCACTGGAATAATGAAACCGTTGTCACCTTGAAGGCGCCCGCCTTCCTCCTCCATCTACTCTCAAGACGACCAACCCTCTTCTGAAGTGTTTTCCGCTTTCGCTTTCGAGTTGTCGGCACCTTAAGAATTAGACTAATCTACTTTCAAAAGACTAAGTACCGGTACTGTAGCCAACACTACAAGCCGATCTCAAATCAATCTGCTCAAATGCGACATACAGTACAAGCGCCAATAAACCTCACCTCAGTCAGACCCAGCTCCTTCTGCAGCGACTGGAAGAGTCTGTCGATGGCGCCAGGCAGACGCTGAGACTCCCAAAAGAGCTGCGCGTAGCGCCTTCTCAGGCCGGCTACCGTCTCCTCGGCCTGTCCCGCTGAGGATACAGCCAGCAGTGGCGTCCCTTCTGCTTGAAGGAGTAGCTCCACGTATCGAATCTGAATGGTAGCATTTATTGAAAGATAGGCTGCGCAAATCAATGCGACAACATCTGTCTATTTCGAGTGAATTTCGCAGCTGTCAAGAGGTCGAACCAGCAAGCACCCCCCCCCCCCCCCCCTTTTGAATAATACGCGCCCCCCTCTAGAGGTAGGTGGAAAATCTAAGCGCCCAGGATGCTTATTGGAGAATTTACTGTATCAAAAGAGTAGCTACAATCAGAAGTGCGTACCTACATACTATGCACGATACGACTTTACTTGCACATGTGTAGATAGCCCACCATGAGAACACCGCAAGCACTCCCATCGAGCTGAGGAGGGAAGCCAGGCGGCAGACGGCGCATTCGGCGGCCGTCGTTGAGTAAGGGGAAGCCGTAGGATTCGTCCACTGACACTTCAGGAGGGAGGAGGCCGCTCTTGACCCAGTACAGGAGCCCTCTCAGTCGGCCGGCCACCTCGGCGCAGACGACGGGGCTGACTTCCATGAGGGAATCGAGGAAGAGTATGCCCTCGTCGTGTCGGTTCAGACGGGCGTAGACGAGCATCCAGTGGTTGATCGACGCCTGATGGTAGCAGAAGTAGACGTGCTCCACAGACTGGGCGAACGCCTGTCGCGCCTCCTCCAGCTGGGCGGCCTCCACCCTGCCTGAGCCAGTGTCCAGCAGCATGCCTGCCGCCTTCTGCCACTGTTCGTCTCTGGGAGCGCTGAAAAATTCCAAGGGGATCGCCATCTGAAGAAGTATCTTCTTTCATTCAATAGTATGTAGGTAGTAAGAAAGGGCACTTGGCTCCAGGCAGGACGTCGCACAGCAAGTGGGAGCCCCTGATGATGTTGCGGCGGCAACGGACTTCCTCAGGCTCGGCCCTCTGCCTCTCGACCGCCTCCATGAGTATGGAAACAGCGCTGCCCGTTAGCCAGCCCTTTGGCTCCCAGATGGAAAGGAAGGACTTGAAGTCGCTCTTGTCGGTCGCCGCCTTGCACTGCTCCGACACTGCCAACAGGGATGCTCGTGAACGACTTCCACGCAACAAACAAAGCATGCCAATCAGCAGCTTACGGCCTATGACGCTGATGTAGGTCGTTGGGTGGATAGGCCGACGGTCGCCGTCGTCTGGCTGTGGCTTCTCTACGAACATCGTTCGCGCGTCCCCGTCCTCAGGTTGCTCCTTCAGCAGCTGCCGCGCCTGCGACAGCGCCTCCTCTCTCAGAGGCACTAGACAGCCCTGGGACTTTGACAACGCCAACACCTGAATTGCATCAGGGGGGAGGAGTCAATACTCTCTACTCTTCTACTGGGTGGAGGGGGGGGGGGGGGGTGTGATTACAGATTTTCCAGGTACTACTAGTCTCCTAGTTTAGTTGGGGTGGGGGGGGGCGAGGTGGACTACAAATTCGTGAGGGGGAAGGCGAGGTAGCTAGAATCTCCAGTTAGTTGGGGTCGGGTGGGGAGGGGAGAGGTGTCGTTGGGTAACACCCCCCCCCCCCCCCACCACTCCATTGCAGCTATACTACACACGTGCACGTAGGGATCAGCAGACACCGCACCTCATCAAGTGCGGCTTGCTCAGTGGAAGGCACTTCACTCGTGATGATTTCAAGCCTGCGGACAACGTCCTTCATCTTGCCAAGAATTCGAGCTCGCTCAGTGCCGTCTGCGGCTGTCAGCAGAGACGAAACGCTTCTCTCTGAAGGACATGTTGATGCCCTTGTTAACAAATGCATCGATTCCCGAATTGCCAACAAGTCAACTGATTCTACCCAGAAACAGAACAGTTGCAAACACAAAACGCACCGTGGTTCACTGGGGAGCAAGGCGCGTCGCCGTCGCAGGACAGGAGGCTGGCGTCGCCCTCGTCTGCGCTGCTCGACTCAGCTGACGACGACTCGTCGACGCAACCGAACCTACGCTTCGCCGCTGACACAATTTCCTGCAAGACAGGGGAGCACAGGCACAATGATGATCAACTGCCACCCAAAAGTATCCAGTGTAACTACTGTAACAGTTCTAACTGCACCAACCTGTGCATCTTTTGCTGGTAGGCTCTTCCGCTTTCGTTTCTGCCACCCAGCCACCGTATTCTTGAGGCGCAGAATGGCCTCCTTTCCCCCTCCTCGACCCTTCTTCTTTGGCAGGTCGCAGCGAAATCGTTCTAGAGCTGCACCGAGCTGGCCCGACTGCGCGAGCACTTGCAGCTCTGCAGAAGTGATTGCGCTTCACATTCCTTGTTAGATATAGATCCAAAACCCACTTCAAACATACCCGGCGATATCTGAGACAAGTCGGCGACCAGCTGATCCATCAGGCTGACTGTAACCTTAGCAGGCGAGCCAGACGAAGCCGCGCCGACGCCTCTGTCGTCCAGGCACTTCGTCCTAGAAGATTTGGCGGCGCCCGAGTCATCGTCTTGCTGCTGAAGTGAACGTCACAGGCTACATTAGTCCGAAACGGCCATGGTGGTAAGCAAAGTGTGGCTGCCCCCCCACGTTCTCGCTCTCGTCGGCAGATGAAGAAGTCTCCGGTGGGCCATCGTCACCCGTCGCAGCCGACGACGACCTTCGTCTCCGGCCGCGTTTCAGCGGCTGCTTCTCCGCGACGCGCTCAAGGAAGACCTGAAGCGAGACGCCCATCACTACCTGCTGCGAGGAAAGCCAAACGATGCAAACTTTACAGCATGATTGTGTAGCAAAACAAACACTACGCATTGTGTTTCAGAATAGCCAGAATCAATCCGCGAACAAGAAATTGCTAGTACCTGAACAGACTCTGGAGGAAGGTTGAGCTTGGTACAGTCTCGCTTGAACGTCTGGCGATGGTACTTTTTCGGCACTTTCGAAAACACAAGTGATCTCCAAATATCGGTCAGCTGTTTCTTGACAGCGTCCATTACGATACCCTACAAAATTTAGACTGCCAATTGAATTGGATGCAAGACAGCAAGACGCGCAATATGAGCAATTCAACACAGGGTAAGTGCCGCCGTCGGGGTGGATGGGGGGGGGGGGGGGGGGGGGGCACCCCACCCCGCCGTACGAAGGTCTAAGCGAAAGGTAATTCTACCCAGACGAAATCAACTGTGCGATGAATAACTCCACGGGGGAAGGAGGTTGAAGTCCAGAAGAAGAAATCAAGGATCGCGCCGCCGCCGACTATAATGTGCATACGTCGGTTAGACTTCCATTCTAACTGGACTCATCAATCGCAAATTTCGACTGCATATCTCGCATCACCTAAGCTAACCTAACACTAAGCGCATCTGTTGTCAAGAGCAGTTTCGAACAAGGCAGTAAAGTGACTTCAACTCCTCGCGGAAGACGAGCGAAAATAAGTCGCGTCACACGAATCACGACGAAGGAAGGAAGGACACTTTCTGCCCTGGCCACGATAGCCTAACTAACTGAATATACCGTGCACGCCACGCAAATGCGACTCTACAGTATCTTCAGTAGAAATGGTTACCGCATCTTCAGTAGAAATGGTTACAGTTTGAATTGAAGTGCTACCGTAATTTTAGTTCAAAATTGCGTTCAGTATATATAAATTGCAACGACAATATAATTCCAAGTTTAAACGTTTGAAACAAAGACAGTTGATTTTCGTTCAGCGCGTGGGTAGACCACACAAGTGACCCTCAGCGGTTATGTGAGCGGCTGAGCGTTAACCACAGTCAAATGAGTTACCCAACACACGCACATATGAACGGTAGCAACAGACGCAGGTGCCTTCTTTTGTGAATACATGTAAAGCGCTCGTTGATCACAGCGGCAAACGAGCCGTATACGACCGATCGACACTACCGAGTTGCGATTGGCAATTTTGACTTCTTCTGTGAAAGAGCAGAACAGTGAAACCGACGTACAGACACAATAGTCTGCAATACTTTCGCTTCTTATCAAACCTACCTACGACAATGACAGACAAAGTTGCACAGATCCAGATTCTCGGCTGGCCACTGGCCAGGTTGACTACAACGACCCAGCGCATCAATTCGACGTTCCATCAATCGCCGTAAGTAAGAAAAAGAGACCGCAAATCGCCAAACAAACGCCAGATTTGTGTTCTGCGGCATCAGAAAGCTGAGACGCAACTGTCAACACAATTTTGAAAATTCGACCACGGGACCCAATTTTTGGCCGGCCAGGTGCCGAAAGCAGGCCAAAGGCGTCCCAAATCGCAAAACAAACACCGGATTCGTGTTCAGCGTCGTCGAAAACCCCCGAAACAAGTGAAAACTCAATTTCGAAAATTTGACCCCGGGATTCAAAAATTCGGCGCGGCCGGGATACGGTACCTTAAAATGGTCAAGACACTTCGTCTAGACCAACTTTTGACGCTGAACACGTTGCAATGGTCGATTTGCCGCTAAAAGCACGCTTTCTGGCCCAAAAATCCACTCGAAGTCGAAAATCCGAATTTTCCGCTCGGGACCCAGGACTTTTGTGACCGCGTATCTCCCGAACAGCGACACCGATCTCGGCGGTTGTGGTGCCAAATGAAAGGTAATATAAGTGTCCAGGTCAGAAATTAAATTGGCGAGGATCCACCGTCGCAAACCCGAGTTACGATTTTTTAAATGTCGGAAAAAAATTTAAAATTTTGAATTTTCTACCGTACTCCCGCGTCGGACCACCTACGGAGCCCGTTCCAGCGATGCCCCATAGAGGACCAAAAGGCCTACAACATATCCAAAAATCACCAAATTCGGTCCGCTTTTGCGAAAGTTGTGGCCTGATTATTTTTTTTTACTTAGCAAAAATTTGAATTTTTGAATTTTCGCAAAATTCTTCCACCGCCGAAATTTTTTCACCCCCCGAGCACGCTGCGCGTCGTCATAAGCTATCTTTTAAAAAAAAATTTGGCCCCCTAGGTGCTTCGTAGCGAGCGCCAGGCCTGTTGGTGTTAACTGTGGGCTTTACCGCTCCTATAGCACTCCTTCGCTTTTCAAGCGGCGGAGTGCCAAAAAGCGCTAGTTGCCATTTACAAGTGATACGTGACACTCCTTGAGTGTCAGATAGGCACTCCGCGTGATTGTTTTAGCAGACGGGGGCACAGAAACTCCAACAAGTGTTGCATTCCCGTTAAATTTGTTTGTTCCCAATTTTTTCAGTGTAGAACTAGGGTCTATAGCCCGGGGTGGGCCTAAGCAGATGCCATACACTTAGAGGCCGATGTGGCGCAAGTGACGCGTTGGAGCAGGCTGTACTGACCGCTGACTGTCTCACTCACAATGTAGAATCCCAGCGGCGCCCCAATTGTACAGGCGCGCCTTAAGGCCGATTCACAACGTCCACAAGAATAAGCAGAAGAATAAGGGAATTCCTTATCCTTATTCTGGCCGTTCTCAACGGACATAAGAATAAGCCATGGTGGAAAGATAGGTGCCCTTCCGGAACGAACCGCGGCGCTCATCAATATGTGCACAGTCGTTATTCTTATGCTTATTCTTGTGACTATTTTGCGTTTTGCGCTAACCATTATTCTTATGATTGTGCTTATTCTCATTGAGAACCAGTCATATCAAACACACAGGCCCTATTTCTTATTCTTATTATTGTGCTTATTCTTGTGGCCGTTGAGAATCGGCCTTTATCTACGCTACACAGCGGGGGCTCCCCCGCTGGGGTGGACGGCGTCGGTGGACGGCGTAATGCTACAGTACGATGCTCCTATAACTCGGTTCGATTGCGGGTGCGTAGACGCCTTTCTCAGCGCGCCTTATATGGACAGCGTACTGTAGGCGCAGCAAAATCAATGGCGGACGGTATTTTCGGAATTTCGCGAAATTTTACAGAGTGTGAGTATTCGGCCAAAATCAGTCTAAATGCACCGCAAATCACTAAACAAACGCCGGGTTGGTTCGCGTTCTGCGGCGTCAGAAAGCCCAGACACAACTGTCAACGCAATTTTGAAAATTCGACCCCGGGACCTAATTTTTGGCCGGCCGGGTGCCGAAAGCAGGGTAAAGGCGTCCAAAATCGCAAAGCAAACACCGGATTCGTGTTCAGCGTCGTCGGAAACCCCCGAAATAAGTGAAAACTCAATTTCGAAAATTTGACCCCGGGATTCAAAAATTCGGCGCGGCCGGGATACGGTACCTCAAAATGGTCAAGACAGTTCGTCTAGACCAACTTTTGACGCTGAACACGTTGCAACGGTCAATTTGCCGCTAAAAGCACGCTTTCCGGCCCAAAAATCCATTCAAAGTCGAAAATCCCAATTTTCCGCTCGGGACCCGGGACTTTTGCCACCGCGGATCTCCCGAACGGCGAGACCGATCTCGGCGGTTTTGGTCTCGAATGAAAGGTAATATAAGTGTGCAGGTCAGAAATTAAATTGGCGAGGATCCACCGTCGCAAACCCGAGTTACGATTTTTTAAATGTCGGAAAAAATTTAAAATTTTGAGTTTTCTACCGTACTCCCGCGTCGGACCACCTAGAGAGCCCGTTTTGGAAATTAATGGTAGAGGACCCAAAGGGCTACAACATATCCAAAAATCACCAAATTCGGCCCACTTTTGCGAAAGTTGTGGGGTATTTTTTTTTTACTTAGCAAAAATTCGAATTTTTGAATTTTCGCAAAATTCTTCCACTGCCGAAATTTTTTCACCCCCCAAGCACGCTGCGCGTCGTCATAAGCTACCTTTTAAAAAAAATTTTGGCCCCCTAGGTGCTTCGTAGCGAGCGCCAGGCCTGTTGGTGTTAACTGTGGGCTTTACCGCTCCTATAGCACTCCTTCGCTTTTCAAGCGGCGGAGTGCCAACAAGTGATACGTGACACTCCTTGAGTGTCAGATAGGCACTCCGCGTGATTGTTTTAGCAGACGGGGGCACAGAAACTCCAGCAAGTGTTGCATTCCTTAAATTTGTTTGTTCCCAATTTTTTCAGTGTAGAACTAGGATCTATAGCACGGGGTGGGCCTAAGCAGATGCCATACACTTAGAGGCCGATGTGGCGCAAGTGACGACGATGAGCGCAGGCTGTACTGACCGCTGACTGTCTGTAGCCACTCACAATGCAGAATGCCAGCGGCGCCCCAATTGTACAGGCGCGCCTTATCTACGCTACACAGCGGGGGCTCCCCCGCTGGGGTGGACGGCGTCGGTGCTACAGTACGATGCTCCTATAACTCGGTTCGATTGCGCGTGCGTAGACGAGCGCGTCTTATATGGACGGCGTACTGTAGGAGCAGCAAAATCAATGGCGGACGGTATTTTCGGAATTTAGCGAAATTTTACAGAGCGTGAGTACTCGGTGAAAATCAGACTAAATACACCGCAAATCGCCAAACAAACGACGGATTCGCGTTCTGCGGCGTCAGAAAGCCCAGACAAAACTGTCAACACAATTTTGAAAATTCGACCCCGGGACCCAATTCTTGGCCGGCCGGGTGTCGAAATCAGGGTAAAGGCGTCCCAAATCGCAAAACAAACACCGGATTCGTGTTCAGCGTCGTCGAAAACCCCCGAAACAAGTGAAAACTCAATTTCGAAAATTTGACCCCGGGATTCAAAAATTCGGCGCGGCCGGGATACGGTACCTCAAAATGGTCAAAACACTTCGTCTAGACCAACTTTCAACGCGGAACACGATGCAATGGTCAATTTGCCGCTAAAGGCACGCTTTCCAGCCCAAAAATCCATTCAAAGTCGAAAATCCCCACTTTCCGCTCGGGACCCGGGACTTTTGCCACCGCGGATCTCCCGAACGGCGAGACCGATCTCGGCGGTTTTGGTCTCGAATGAAAGGTAATAGAAGTGTCCAGGTCAGAAATTAAATTGGCGAGGATCCACCGTCGCAAACTCGAGTTACGATTTTTTAAAGGTCGGAAAAAAATTTAAAATTTTGAATTTTCTACCGTACTCCCGCGTCGGACCACCTAGGGAGCCCGTTCCGGCGATGCCGCCTAGAGGACCCAAAGGCCTACAACATATCCAAAAATCACCAAATTCGGCCAACTATTGCGAAAGTTCTGGGGTGATTTTTTTTTTTACTTAGTAAAAATTCGAATTTTTGAATTTTCGCAAAATTCTTCCACCGTCGAAATTTTTTCACCCCCCGAGCACGCTGCGTGTCGTCATAAGCTATCTTTTAAAAAAAATTTGGCTCCCTAGGTGCTTCGTAGCGAGCGCCAGGCCTGTTGGTGTTAACTGTGGGCTTTACCGCTCCTATAGCACTCCTTCGCTTTTCAAGCGGCGGAGTGCCAAAAAGCGCTTCGTGACTTTATTAAAAGCGCAAAGCGATTTATTAAAAGTGCCCAAAATCCCCACCCTTTGAGATCGGTGCATCGCGAGATTCTCCAATCTGACTCTGCAGTTACACATCTACAGTACCACTGAGGAAGGACTCACGTCGTCTCTGAGGTTCCTGACGCGTCCGTAGATGTTGCGCAGGCTGTCGGCGGGCATGTGTTTGGCGGCGTCGACGCGGAATCCAGCCACTCCAATGTCGACCAACTTGTTGAGATAGTCGGCCATCTTGCCCTGCACGTAACCGCTCTCCGTGTTCAGATCCGTCAGACCCACCAGCCAGCAGTCGTGGATCTGTATGAGAGAAGAATGCTACACCCTACTCAATAGAGCGTTGAACACGTTGAGACATCATTACCACGCATCGCATGCCTGCGATAGACATGGTTTAGTGGTTGACTGTATTGGCGTCGGGATAGTGAAGGGCGCTGCATTGTGGAGTACTGTAGCTTACTTTCATGATTATTTATGCGTTGCGGCGAAGCCAGCATTGTCGTTTTGCCGTTACCTTCCCCTCTGACGGATTACCAACTCTGTATGCAGCGAGTATATTGTGAGCTGTAGGAAACAGATATTGCTGTGACTAACGAGGCTTTTCTACAGGCCGTGAAACCTGTTCTGGACCGCGAATTCATCGCCTTTCATGTCGAAGTTTCTTAGAACACTTTCAATTGAGAAATCAGGAAATACGTACATGTGGCTGACCCACCGACTGTCCGCTACCGTAGTCGATGTCGCAGTAGGGATGGAAGTCGTTAGGTCCATACGGCACCCCGGGGAACCGTCGCTCCCTCCCGTTGTAGTAGCTGCCTCCCGAGGCCGTCCCCTCCTCTCCCTGGCCGGTCATGTGATTGAGAACCACATCCACGTAAATTCTGAGGGTTGGGATACGTGCGGTGTCAGCAGAGGTGAAAACTTCATTGCTTACTTCTTGGGTTCTAATGAGCTACAATTAATCGCACTCAACTCCTCTCGCGAACTTTAACAGCCGATTGAAACCTCTTTACACGTCGCATAGAAGCACGAAAACCACCGCATTCGCATACAGATTACGAAGATGTTTTGCCGAACAAACAAGACTGTTCGTAAACGGCTATGTGTAGTGTACCGCGTACATACTGCTACACGTACGTACGCATATGTAGGTATTCTAGTCTGGCCCTTCTTCGCTGGATACTGTCAAGTCAGCTTCTCTGCAATCGCTCCCGCTTTTGCTGATCGAGTTTTGCTCAGTTTCGCTTAAGTTTGAACAACACTTCATTCCAAGTAGGTATGGCTAATCAGAATCTGCTTTGCGCCACGTTGGCCTACTCATACATCAAGCAAGCATGCCACACAACGTCCGCTCACCTGACGCCCACTCGGTTGCAGCGGTCGACCATGCTGCGGAACTGGCCGTCGTTTCCACTGCGCGACTCGAGGTTGTAGCTGGCCGGCTGGTAGCGAACGTACCAGGGAACGCTGCCGCCGATCTCGAAGGTCGGGTGCTCTTGCGGAGGCGAAACCTGGGCATGGTGCGTTGCATTTGATGGCCTGCCTACAAATGTTGCATCGACGCTTCTTAAGATGAGCCGCTTTGTTAGTCGGTGGTGCCAACACGACATACAAGACTGATTCTCTTCTTTGTCAGGTGAAGCTGTCATTGGGTTACCGAGAACACTATTTGGAATGTGTGGCTGGCACTTGGCAGTGCAGTTCTGATGAGTGTTGTTCGTCAGTGAAATGCCCATCGGACAGGTCGGTTCCCCGCCTCACAGCCAATTAGTATAGACCGTCTCATTCATTGTACTGTCTGTGCACGAGCCTCTTGCCGGTGTGTACACGTCTATACCTTATCTACAGTAGGCCCAATGGCTACAGTGTACCTGAACTCCTGCGTAGGCGTAGGGGGCGAGGAACTCTTCGCATTCCCTGGCGATGGAGTCCCAGGGCCACTCAAAAAGATGCACAATGGTCTCGCGCCCGTACAGAAAATGGGGGTCGTCGTACTCGCCGCCGTAGACGAGTGTCAGAATCGCAGCGAGAAGCGCAGACGTCAGCCGCTTCATTTTGGCGAGCGAAAACGACGTGAAAAGTGAAACGGCTAGGGGAGCGCCCCCCTTCTAAATCCCCCGCCTTATCAGGGTGCCCTTTCGTCCCCAGAGCCAACTCATAACGGGGAAAAGTTCGTCGATGGGGCGGGAGCAACGCTTAGATAAGGCATATTTTAACCTCTTGCTCAGACCTCTGATGTTCTGCCATATGTAGGTCTGCTGATGGGTTGTAGTCAGCTGTCGTTACCAACGCTATTCACTTTCGCCGCGCGGTATACTGACTACGTTAGGTATGTACACTTGCTTTTCGCCACAGAATTATCTAATTGCGTCAGTTGGCTCGTTCTCCTTCTCATTCACATGCCAAATGGCACATGGTATGGTTAGTGTGAACAGGCGGTGGGCGAGAGTGTGCCAACAACAAACCCCGTCGTTTGAGCAAAGCAGGTGCGAAGGGTTCTTGGAAACATGCGCATCTGCATGCCGACTCTTTCGCTATCAGTAGGGATTAAAGTGACAATGTGCACAATCTGCACTATAGAAGCCTTGACGACTGTCGACGTCAGCGAAGATGCCTGCTGGAACCTGTCTGATACACGTTCTTTTAAAAACAACTCGGCGAAGCTGCCTTTCTCGTCAGAGTTTGTTGTACTAAAAGTAGCGAACGGAAAATCCGCCTAAATGCCTAAATTCCTATACGCCATTTAAGCATCGGACTGACGCGCTCACAACAAAAGAGTGTAGAGAACAGACGTCATTCAACCAGTGAAAAGAACACGCCGCCACCAGACAGACCCAATCTCTCCGAGCACTATGACAGAATTAAGAGCGAAAACAAGTCAAACATATTGTCGCACAAGTCCTGGGGCAGTGTGACCAATAGAAACTTAAACTAGTTTCAGTTTCAGTTTCAGTTACAATCAGTTAACTGAAACTGAAACTGAATCGAAACTCGCGCGGATTCCATAACTAAAACTGAAACCGAAACTGAAATTCACAGTTTAGTTTCAGTTAATTGAATGTCAAATTTTACCAAATTTCAGCAGATTTTCATAAAATTCAAGCCGAATTATTCCACATATGTGGACGTTTTGTTCATATTTTAGTCCAAATATGCAAGGATGCCATCCCAAGTTTAGAAATCGCTTCTTTGTCCACTTTACATCATCCCACTAGAATGATTCTGAGCAATTCGTTGTGACTTTCTCAGCCTTCAATAACTACTTTGAGCTGATAGGCTTGAGAGCCGAGAATGCGATGTCGCGCGATGCACGCTTGGCAGTATTGAGGTGATAGGCGGAGTTCGATTCGTTTGTCCTTCGATCACTAGAAGTGGGCGTCGCGCTTGTGTATAATACTTCTCGTGTGAGGTTTAAGGTTTCGTCAGCTGGTCGGTCAAGCGGTTCATTCAAGGTCGATCAGGTCTTCCGGTCGTTCAAGATCGTCCGGTTCGATCAAGTCTTCTGGTCGTTCAAGATCGTCCAGTTCGTTCAAGTTCGATCAAGACATCTGGTCGTTCAAGTTCGCCCAGTTCTACGCGTTCGAGGAAATCAGTGATCGTGATCGGTGATACATGATCGTAGGTTCTAAGCATTAGCGTCACGGCTCATTTGTTTGAATGGGGCGTGTAAGCATGGCACCATTAGGGATGCCATGCATATCTAAGATTCCAGTATCTCGGTATAAGTAGTCTGCCGTTTGTTAGCCTGGTAGCTTATTCTTAGCTGTGGTCAAGAATAAACACCCATTCGGACTACTGCTTGGAACAGCGCCTATCCGTGAGTCTCTTGACTGTTCTTATACTTGATAGAGCTTACTGGGGTACGATACGTGTAGTTGGGAAGTCTATCGCGTACCAAACGCGTCCCGGGCTTGGCCGTCAACGGGCCTGACTACAATTCGTTGAGGTAGTGAGAATACACGGCTTAGTAGATCGAAGAGGGACGGAAGAGACAACGAGCGGACATCGCGTCGGCCTTTCTACTTCTACTTCTGCTTCTGCTCCTCTTCTTCTTCCCTTCGCTTCCTCTTCTCCTCGGTTCGCAGTCGCTCCTTCTCCTCCGCTATCCACTTCTCCTTCTCCTGGATCAGCGCTGGATCTGAAGACGACGGAGTAACGTAATTGTTGCAATAGAGATCCAAAATGGAGTTGCCAAAGCTCAAATAACCCTCGCCTCTGATTATCTCTTCTGTCGAGGGGCCTTCGTTCACCAACTTGAAGCTACCACCTCGCCAGGCCGAGTCGGCGAGCACACTGTTGCTTAGCACGACCCAATAGGCGTGCTCTCGGAGTCGACGGTCGAGGTCGAGGCGCTCCTCGAGGGCCGCCTTGCACTCCTTCTTGCGCCTTCGCTTCTCCGACTCCGCGCGCTCATTCCCGTGGCGCTCGGCCAGCGCCGACAGCAGCGACGAGGTCGAGGCCATCGACGACTTGGCCGTCTCAGACTTCGACTGACTGACGTCCGCCTTCTCCTTCGCCTTCTCCTTCGCCTCGTCCTCATCCCTTTCTTTCTTCTTCTTCTTTTCGTCGATCCGCTTTCGTCTAGCCACACTGTCTGACGACGACGACGCCGTCCAAGAGCCACATTCCGACGCCGCGCTGTCGTCTGGATCGACGGCGGCCTCTTCGACGATGCTGTTGCTTGTGTCTCTGCCCTGTCGGCTGCTCGTCATCTGCTCCTCCTGTTCTTCGACTTTGGGGTCTTGTTGCTTGAATCTCTTGTTCTGTTGGTCGGTTTGCTTCTCCTGACGCTCGAGCTCCTTGAACGCCTTCTCCGCTTTGTCTTCCTCCTTCTTCTTCTTCTTCTCTGAACCGCATGAAGTGGCGGCGTTGACCTTGGACGGTGCCGACTTCTTATTCGCCGGCTGTGGTTGTCGCGTTTCCATGGTCGGCGCCGCTTCTGCCTTGCGCTCGTCAGCTTTGACTTGGCGCTCCTTCGCCTGCTCCACAACCTTTTCCGCCGCCGTCAGTTTTACTTTCTGTCCATCTGTTTTGACTTGGGGCCTCTTCAATTGCTCTTCTTCCAGCCGTTTGATTCGCTTGTCTCTTTGATGGATTTGCTTCTCGAGTTGTTCGGATGCCTTCACCGCCTGATAGTCCTTCTTCTTCATCCTCTTCAGTAGGCAGATGACGACGACGACGGCGCCGACGAGCAGCAGCAGCGTGAGGGCGAGGAGAGCGGTCGGCCAGAAGACGAGGCAGAGAGTGGAGTCGCCGCAGCACATCGCCAACTTCCCGAAGAAGCCGCACTCTTCCACTCTGGCGCCTTCGGTGGCACTGCTGCGCTTTCGGCGATCGATCGGCCGACTTGGAAGCGCGCCGTCCCGGCGTCGCCTTTCGTTCCACCGCCAACCTTTGATGACGCTTCGGACGCTGCGGACTCTCTGCTCCTCGTCCCTTCCACCAACTAGGATCAGCAGCAGAAGAAGCGCCGCGACGACGACGAGAAGTGGCCACGTCCGGTAGATCCCCTTCCTTCCAAGGACTGCTTTGATCACCATTCTTCTTCCTTCTTTTCCCTCTTCTTCTAACCAACGAATTCTTTTCAGCAGCTTTATTGGAATATCCATCGGAAGAAGGTTGCTATTGCGGAATGCAATTACCGACTGCAAAAGCGAGATCAGCATTGTTCCTGAAGGCGGGGTCGTCGGGTCGCTGCAGTGGTCGGCGTCGGCGTGGCGCTGCTGTAGCAATAGGTCAATCAGAGTCAGGCAGCAACGTGAAGACGTCGCTTCGGCCAAAGAGCAGTCGGCACAGCTCTTCAGCCAGCCAGTCGAGTCGACCAGCCTCTTCTCACAGGACGCCCAGTCACTGCCACCGTCGCCACCCCCCCCCCCCCCCCTGAGATCGATCACATTGCCCGCAAATGTGAACTCCCACCGTCCCCTCCCCCTCCCCACAGTTATGACCAGCTACAATACCTCGCATCGCAATATAATGTCGAGTTAGTGACCGCCATCTCGTAAAATCCCAGGCCGATTTGTGTCATCCGTTCTTTCAATCCGTTGCGGTGGCAGTGTTGTGAACGCTGGTCGTGTGGCGCTTCGATGAAGGAAACGTTAAGCTTTGAATTTATGGTCTACAGTATGCGACTCGGTTCTACTCCAGAATAAGTGGCCATTTCGATGGGAAGTTTGAAATTCAAAGTTCCGGTGGTCGGATGGTTCAAATCAAATCAGGTCTTGTGCCGCCTAGTCGAAGCTTCTAGAAAGTTCTACGCTGGTTTGTCACGCCCGTATTTGTTCCGCGTATTCGAATCCGAAGCTAGCAGTTTGTCCTCTATCGAAATGGCCGCCGAGGAAGCTAGTGGCGAGTTCGACGTGGAATCGATCGTAGACTGCGTGTCAGTGGGCGCTTTGAGAAAGACTGGCACCAAATACGCCACGCCACATAGAGTCGAGTACCTCTCGGACAAGACGCTGCTCTTTCTGGTAGTTGTGTGACTTTGCGAGGAATTTTTGGCGAAATGTGGCTGAGATTTGTTTCTCTCTTCGTCAGGTCCACTGGAGCGGCTTCTCAGTGGAGGAGAGGACATGGGAGCCGCGCAGGAACATCTCCAAATGTGACGCCTTCTTGGAGTTCATCGAAGCGCATCCCGAATTCGGTTAGATCATTCTCTGAGAGTGGCAGTGTATAGTACGCAGTAGGTATCGCGTTGATTTTTTGTAGCAACGCCTTCGAACAAGCGCAAGAAGAAGTCGGTGGAGGAAAGTGACGGGGCGGGCAAAGGGTCAGATGTGAGCGCAAAGAAAAGGTCCAAAACAAAGGAAAAGGAAAATACCCCAAAGCGGAAGAATCTCGCGGCAGCTGCGTCTTCTTCCCTGGCCGCCTCCAAAGTAGAGTGAATACAATAGAAACGGCCGTGACACACTTATTCGCACGCACCAACTCGCTAATCTTCCTTCAGAGTGGCGAGCCTTCATCCCGAGGAGGTCTGAGCAGTGGTGGTGGTCGTCGGCAGCTCAGTCAGCCCACTTCTTCCTCCATTCTGACCCCAACAACGCCTAAAGTGGCTGCAGAGGTCCAGTCGCCAGTTGGATTGGCAGTCGACGCCTTCTCGCCCATCTCGGACTTCAGCGATTCTCCGCCTGAAACTGCGGCGCCGACTGCTTCAGGTGCTTCAGGTGCTTCAGGTGTTGTGCCTGGTGGATCAGTGACAGGTGTATAGCTGCACTCTCATTCCTTGCATGACAATTTGCGCCACGAGGTGTTTCTTTCTTCGTACTATCTGTCTGATCGTCTGAAACCAAAACTGTTTCAGAGAAGGCGGAGGTAGAGGCAGAAGTGGTCAAGTTGCTGGAGGAGCTCCTTGTCTCAGTTGTCTCTGAGAAGAGCCCTATTCAGCAACCACTGAAGGGCATATTCGACGTCTTCGGAATCGACGGTCGCCAAGAGGCTCTCAAGAACAATGTGGGGACTCTTCAGATGGATTTCAGATGTTGTTGTTGTTGTCTGGCTCACTGGATGATACGAATGTTTTTGTTAGAATGCTGCGGGCTCTGCGCCCAGTGACCCCATTCCCAGCTTTGGTGCAAGTGGAGATCCTCAGAAGCTGGACAAAGACAGGCGCGTGGTTGTTTGAGCCTTGGCGCACTGAGTGATGGACAACGCTGCAAAACCACTCCTATTTCAGACAGGCCGACACTCCATCGTCTCTTTCTCAGCCGACTTCGCAGAGGGTCGTTGCCCTTACAGCGCAGAAATGGACCGCGTTTCAGGCGTCGTTGCAGAAGGCGAAAAAGTGTGGTACCCTATTGTGGCGCTTTGAAGTGACACTTCTGTAAGAAGCCGATGTCTTTCTCAGAGAACTGGTGGAGTCGTCCAAGGAGTATCTGAAGTCGTTCACACCCATGCCATACTCGGACATGCCCTGTGGAATGGCTGAAGACCTGAGAATGACTGACTCTGAGCACCTGCGACTCAGACAGGCCATGAGAATGGTCTGTTTGTCGTCACTTGACGATTTCAGTGACTTTTTGTCAGATGGGTTGGAATTTCGTCCTTTCAGGACGCCCAATCGGCCGCTGGCAAGTCGCATTCTTTGTCAGAAGCGGTCAAGTGGGCGCGTCAGGCGGCGCTGAGTGGCCGCTACAGCACCTTTGTAGCAGTCTTTGACAAGTTGGCGGGAGGACTTGTGGACACACTGAAACTGATAGATCTCCAGATGGCCAGACGAGGATTGTCTCAGGTGGGACTTCAGGTGTCTGTGATCAGTTTCCTTATTGTTTTCACTGACACTGACCATTCTGTGGAGAATGGGGGGCAGTAAACAAACCACGTCTGCATTCTGTAGTGATTGTACTGCCCGCTAGTCATCTGTGAAACCACTGCACTGTCGTCCCTTGCAGGCGTGTCTGGCAGCGGAGTCAGGCGGCAACGGCAGCACTCTTCTCCTGTCGTTGGCCTGGTCGCGCGAAGGCCTCAGAGACTGCTGCGTGGAAGCCAAAGAATCTGAAGACGTCGTCCAGTGCTGTGGGATCATTGGACACCTGCTGCTACAGTTGGACGTCAAGACTGCGCTCACAGTGGTCAATCAGAGAACGACGCCCAGAGGATGGACACCATTGCTGCTGGCCGCCACTTGTGGCAGACTCTGCCAACTGAAAGCACTGCTGGACCATGGTGGGCCTTCAGTGGTCCCAGGGGTGTTTCAGGTGTCGTCACAATGGCGCACCTTTGACTTCGTTTCAGGCGCGCGCCCAGAGCTGGCCACCAGACAGGGAATGAGCCCTCTCCACTTGGCCGTGCAGAGTTTCAGTCTGAAAAAGGTACATACATAGATTGCGCTCACTCACATGACTTGAAGGAAGCGCTGTAGTGTTCATTGCAGTTTCACTGTCTTCCATCAGTTTCAGTCACTGGCATTGGTTCGCGCCGGAGCCGAACTGCACTGTCCAGGACGCCTGGTCTCCAAAGGGCTCTGCGACAGTCACACTCCACTGCAGTTGGCCCCACTGAGGAACGACCACGTGGAAGAATTGCTGAAGCGCTGGAACGACACTCTGCAGAGGGAATTATATAGCCTGGGACTGGACCCCACTGCCTCTGACACGCCATTGGACCACTGGAGAAGCCCTCTGAGATGGATGCGCGTGGTAGATTTGGTTGGGTTCAAAGCTGAGACATGTGAAGGCGCTCGAATCTGACTGCCACACTTTCCTTCAGAGAACGGACGCCACTTCTTCTGACACTTCCAATTCCAAGCCAGCGCCAGTGACTCTCTCCACGTTCGTTCAGCTGCCGAACGGCGGCGCGAGTCTGAAGGTGAGATAGTTGCTGGGTTGATTGGTTGGGCTGCTAGTATGTGTGTGGTGCGCTTTCAGGGCGCTCGACTGCACATGTCGGTTGCATGTGTTTTTATGGAAGCTTCCCAAGACGAGCCCTCAGTGCGTCCATTGGCCACTGGACCTCTGGTGGAGTGGGACAGAAGCCTCGTCAGGTGGAGACAACTTCTATACCTACCTACTGTGGTGTGAACGTGAATCACCATTGTTGAAGTCTCATATGTGCTGACTTTGCAGGGTCAATGGCAAGTCGCTGACTCTTCAACAGGGAGTAAACTCCCTCTACAAGAGAAAGTTTGGGACGCAGAGAACGATCGAGAAGCGAAACGGTGGTGGTATTTCTTTTTAGAGTCAAAATGTAGTGGATATTTTGGAGACTATTGTGTGTGAAGATTTCGTATGCCCTCAGGCGACGTGGATTGGGCAGAGGTCGATTTGGTGCTGCGATGTGTTCCCAGAAGACAGGCCGACCAATCAGAGAGTCCCTTCGTCTTCTGGCGAATCAGCGGCCAGATTTGAATGTGTGATTGTGAACAATGGTGCACACTTATTGGGTAGTTTAGTTACTGTTTTCGCTTCTTGCCGTTCACTGTTGATGCTTTGCGTTATTGGAAAAGCGGTACAGTGCTCTGTGTTTGCCTACATACCTCTACTCGCGCGCCCATTGCTCTTTGTCTCTTTCTGAAGGTTGAGCTAGTTTCCCCGTGGTACGGTACCTCTTTGGCTGCAGTATGCTTTGCATGCTTTCTCTATACGTGCGTTGGAAGCGAAGTAAAGCAGTACTATATAGTAGCTTTGCTCTAAGACTTGAGTTGAATCGTGCCGGCCTGTGCGTTGTCAGGCGGTCTACTTTTATCCACGTCGAGCGCTTGTGCAGTTACGACCTTTCACTGTTCTGTCAGGTCCATTTGTCGGAATACTGAAACGACTCAACCGCCACACTCGTACCGCCCTGTTCTGAGAGAGTGGAAGAAAGGATTGGGAAATGGCCTCTTCCACTCCCAAGCGAGATAAGGAGCCACTGGAAGAAGCGCAGGTGAGAATGGATCATGCAGATGTGGCATAGTGGTGGTGTAATTTCATTGTAACTGATGCGTGGCTGACAGCCGTGAGAACTAGCTCCCCTCGGCTTCATACTGGCAAGGAGGGAGTTTCAGATGTACTTGGGATGCTCTTATGTAGCTGTTCTACAGTAATCGATACTTGCAAAGCTTCTTCAGAAGTGTTTGACAAAGGGAGTTTATTCATTCAGGGTGCCTTGAGCTCGACACCTGACACGCCAAAGTCCCTTCACCTCTCTGATACGAGTGAAAGAGCCCTTCAGAAGAAGACGCCAGCGCAGATCAAAGACAAGTGTGTAGACCATTACAGCTCCTGTGTTACCAATGGCAGTGGTGTGGTAACTGTTTCAATTTCAGTCTGACCAGTTGTTCACCAGAGATAGAGAGACTGCCCGATGAGCTTCTGCAAGTCGTCTTTTCCCTTTTGGCAGTCAGCGACGTCAACTCCCTGCGACGCGTCTGCAAGCGCTGGGACCGCCTCTGCAGCAGCTACAGTCGTCTTCTCAGAGTGGTGGAAGCCTCAGTCGGCAACAGCAGAGTGAAGTCCATGGAGTACCACCTGTCAGTGACCACCCGCAAGGGCGCTACAAGCCGCTGGGACGTCACAGATGGAGAGCAGCATAAGAAGGCTTCCGGCTTCTTCGTTGATGAGTGCTGTCCCACTCTGGCGCGCCTCTGTCTCAGTCTAAACTTCCCCTGGGACAAAGGCTCAAGTACCCTTCTCTGGGACCTGCTCCAAAGAATGGCCGCACCGCTCCGGGAGAGTGGGCGCCTTCACTACCTCCAGATGGCGTATCCAGAGTTCAAAGGCCAATTTGGCGAAGACGACGAGGGAGAGGAGTTGTCTATCTGGGCTAGGAAGTTGGCCGGTGCTCCCAGCCTGCGCGCCCTCTCCCTACCAGAGCGGAACCTTTACTTTCACCTCACAAGTCCTCTCTCATGCTTGGCGAAGATTGGCCCACTGAAGGGGCTGGAGGAACTGTGCGTGGACGACACTTTGTCAGACTATCACAGCCGCAACAGCTTCCTCGTCAACGGCGTGCTTCCAACGCTCAAGCGCCTGAGGCGCTTCTCCTCAACCTGTCTCGTCTCCAGGTGGGGACCGCTGGATGCGCTCGCCGACTTCGTCCCACCGCAGTTCGACAGTCTGACGCACCTGCACACTGCCACCTTCGAGGAGAGAAGCGGCGGCTCTCTCTTGCGATCTCTGGCCCTCACTGCCCCTCTACTCGAGAGGGTGCGCATTGGAAGTCTAGAAGTGCTGCCTCCGCAAAGCAAGCAGAACCCGATTCCAGTCGGTTACGTCGACCTGATCCATTTCTGCCCCTCGCTGGCCAGCCTTTACGTCGGCAAAGTGCAGATTCGTTGCAACGGCCGTCCGTTCGTTTTCACTCCCCAGCCAACGGAGAGGGCCTCCCACCTGCCTCCTCTGAAGCTGTTTCACTCTGCCGATGGCCAGATGCTGCCGTTCTCGTGTTTGTGTGTTCGTTGCCCCCTGCCCCACAGCCAGGTGGACATTTGGCCGGGAAGTCTGATTGTGGGCAGTTCGGTGCAGCTGGTGGAAGAGGAAGAGGAAGTGGCTCAGATGCGCGCCGACTTCTGGAGGCCCTGGCTGAGCAGCTGCCGCATCGACGAAAGCGAAGTGCCATGAACTATAGTGTCAACTGGCGCTGTGTCAAATCTTTGCTCCGTTTGTATTTGCCTCGCTCGGTTTCGCTGTTGCTTTCTTCGAAACACTTGAAGTCGTGTCTTGGTGGTTGAGTCAGTTCATGGTTGGGAGTCGTATCTTGCACAAGTAAGAAGAACTGACTGGCGCTCTTCTGCAAGCGACGATGGCATTTCTTCAACAGACGCAGCTCGTGACAATCCTTCGAACGCTCTGCAACGGCGTCGCCGACGACCAGCAGTAGTAGCACCGAGTATTCAAACATTGTATCCACCCACATGACGTTTGATCGGCCACAGATCGATCTCATTTTCGTACCATATGCCGTTTGTCTCCAGCCCCCGCAAATCGTCATCGCCATTTAGCAGCCGCCACAACGGCGCCCTACTTTGCTTCGCGAAACGGCCTGTTGAGTGTGTATCGCTTTCAATCTTGTGGCCTGTCTGACAACATATAAACACAGCTTCACACACAATGAGCACGTAAACAGTGTTGAAAGCGAAATCGGGAAACGCAAGTTGTAGTGAGCAGGCGGCGGGGCACAATGTTCCAAAAGTGGGTATTGCCTTCTCTGGTGGCCGTTTCGGTTGCATGGGCTGTCACTGAGAATCGAAGCAGGATCTTACCTAGTCTGGAAAGCTGCCTCAACCATTTGATTCAGCAAAATCAATCGATAGTTGTCACCGATCCAGGTACGACTATTGTATTGTGCAGAATCGAAATCTCGCGTGCATGTAGGTACATATAGGTATGTACGCTACGTTATGGATTGCAAAGTGCATGTAGTAACTATACGGCTGCAGTATTAACTCCACCCAACTTTCGTCATTTCCAGTCAACGGTTTGTGGGACGACCGATGGTGCAACGCGACTTGGGACACCGTCTTATGCTGGCCGACGACTCCGGCAAACGCTAGCGTCGTCCAGCCATGCCCTGTGCTCAAAGGGCTCGATCCTAACAGTTAGATGACGCTGCGATGTACATTGGCTACAGTGTAGTGTACATATAAGTGCTACAGTACACCATGCTTCATTGAACTCAACTATGGGGCGTGCGAGTTGCGTAACCGACATTAGCGTCATCAAAACCACGTAATGACACGCTGTATCTTTCAGAGAACGTGACGAAGCGCTGCGACCCCACTGGACACTGGGAAGGGCGCAATGGCAGCCGCAGTCACACAGCCAGCGGCTACACCGACTTCTCAACTTGTTTCACGGACGACATCGCCGAACTCCTGAACTCCTGAACGACTGAACGTGATAGGATGTGCACTGTATTCCGAATCGGTCATCGTTAGGTTGCTTTGCTCATTCGTTGTCTTGTCACGGGGAAGTGTGGAAACGTGTGTGCCTCGACACTGACAGGATGACACCGCTTCCCTTCATCGAGAGGGACACTGTATCGAGCTTTGTATCAATGTGTGCCGCCTGGTCATAACAAGAACGGACGGGGATTGACCGTCTTTCTCTTTACCACTACTTCTAACCTTGTCGTCCTTCCGACCTTCTAACAAATCACCAGCAATGCCTTGAGGTAGCGAGAATGAACGGCGTCGATCGAGAGAGACGGAGGAAACAACGGGCGTCGGCCATTCTACTTCTACTTCTGCTGCTTCTCTTCTTCTTCCCTTCTCTTCGTCTTCTCCTCGGCGCGCAGTCGCTCCTTCTCCTCCGCGATACACTTCTCCTTCTCCTGGATCAGCGCTGGATCTGAAGAACAACAACTTGTTGATGGCATGAGAATATACACAATGGCCAAAAGCTAGAACTGCTCACCTCGGATTATTTCCTCCACCGGGGGGCCACGATAGTACTCCTCCGGGAATACGCTGCTGTGGGAGGAAACCAATTCGGTGTTCCTGGCCACAACTGATAGGCGTGCTCCAGGAGTCGGTGGTTGAGGTTGAGGTGCTGCTTCTCGAGGCTCGCCTTGTACTCCTTCTTGTGCCTTCGCTTCTCTAACTCGGCGCGCTCCTCCTTCCAGTGGCGCTCGGCCAGCGCCGAGAGCAGCGAAGAGGTCGAGGCCATCGACGACTTGGCCGTCTGAGACTTCGACTGACTGACGTCAGCCTTCTCCTTCGCCTCCTTCCTCTTCTTCTTCTTCTCCTCGTCGATCCGCTTTCGTCTCGCGACACTGTCCGACGACGACACTGTCGACGAACCACAGTCGGGCGGCGCGTCCTCGTCCGAGTCGTCGTCGGGAGCATCTTCGACGATGCTATCGCTCGTGCTATCGTCGGCCGCACTGCGACCGAACCCAAAGCGTTTCTTTTCGCTCGCCGTCCACGCTCCTATTCCTTCTTTCTCCTCTCTGGCCTGCCGTCCGCTTCTCAACTGCTGCTCCTGTACCTCGACTTTGGGGTCTTGTTGCTCGACTGTCTCGTTCTGCTGGTCGGTTTGCTTCTCCTGGCGCTCGAGTTCTTCAGACGCTTTCTCCGCTTTGTGTCTCTCTCTCTCTCCTCTTCTTTGACGCATGTTGAGTCAGTTTGAATGTCCTCCGGCGCCGCCGACTTCTCCTTCGCTGCCGGCAGTTCTACTTTCTCTCCTTTGGACTTGGCTTGAGGCTTCTTCAAACGCTCCTCTTCTAGCCGTTTGATTCGCCGGTCTCTTTCCTGGATTTGCTTTTTGTAGCGCTTCTCGAGTTGTTCGGATGCCTTCACCGCCTGATAGCCTTTCTTCTTCATTCTCTTCAGTAGGCAGATGACGACGACGGCGGCGCCGAGGAGCAGCAGCAGCGTGATGGCGAGGAGAGCGGTCGGCCAGAAGACGAGGCAGAGAGTGGAGTCGCCGCGGCACACCGCCAACTTCCCGAAGAAGCCGCACTCTTCCACTTTGGCCCCTTCGGTGGCACCGCTGCGCCGGCGCCGATCGATCGGCCGACTTGGAAGCGCGCCGTCCCGCCGTCGCCTTTCGTTCCAGCGCCGACCTTTGACGCTTCGGACGCTGTGGACTCTCTGCTCTTCGTCCCTTCCACCGACGACGGCCAGCATCAGAAGAAGCGCCGCGACGACGACGAGAAGCGGCCACGTCCTGTAGAGCCCCTTCTTTCCGACGGCATCCTTGATCGCCGTTCGTCTTTCTACTTCTTGCTTCACTTTCTGTTCAAAACCTCACACGGTAACTTCCGTCTAGGCCAGGCGAACAGAAACGTTTGTTTGATTTGTTGGAGTTGGCTTATGTACCCTACTTTTCCAAGTGATGTGACATCTATAACAACATCGAAAGACTCTGCGTGCACATGTCCGCCTTGACAACGCGGCTTAGTCGGGGTGATGACATTACCTGCCCCCCCCCTCCCCCCCCCCCAAACAATCTCTCGCCAGAAGTTTGTACTGTGTACAATTAGCACAGTAGTATAATATATGTAGTATTGTAAATAGCCCCGTCTTCTAGGAGGGAAATCGCAATAGGGGCTTTTAAATACTGTATGCTGCAACCTCCCAGATATTTGTTGCCTGGCCTGTAGGCACTACGCCGCCTTTTCGTGATTTCCACCGCAATCGATTCGCCGCACTCAAGGAATATCAATCGAGAGAGAATCCAGGCACATAGGGATCACTGCGCCGTCTTCTTCCTTCCACCCTCCTTCTGCTTCTGCCTCTGCTTCTCCTCCTCTTCCTCCCCCCTTCGCTTCCTCTTCTCCTCGGCGCGCAGCTTTGCCTTCTCCAAGGCGATTTCCTCCTCCATCTTCTTCCGCGCACGGCCGTCTGAACTTCAAGGGGTTACGACGTTCTGGATTCTTTGAAGTACAGTACCCACCTCCGAGTATATCCTCCACCGGTCTTGATGGCAGGCGCCAACGGACTCCGTGGTCGTCGATGTGGAACGCCCCACCATAGTTATAATCGAATCTTTCGTGCCATCGGGCGTGCGCTACAAGCTGCTTGTCGACGTCGAGTTCGCCCCGGATGCTCCGCTCCTTTTTACTCATTTCCCGCTCCTTTTTACTCCTTTCCCGTTGTCGTTTTGCGGCCGCGCGCTCCTTGAAGTAGCGCTCGGTCAGCGCCGACACCAGCGACGAGGTGGTTGCCAACGACGACGACGACTGCGTCGACGACTCCGCCGCTTCTTCCGCCTTCTTCTTCTCCTCCTCCTCCACTTGGATGCGCTCGTCTCGCTGCTCGACTGCCACGTTTAGCCCCTTGATTCTCTCACTCTGCTCTTCGGTTTGCTTCTTCAGGCGCTCGATCAGCTCCTTCTGCTGCTCGATTTGCTTTCTTTGGCACTCGAGCTCTTCGGACGCTTTCTCCGCTTCCTGCTTCTTCTTCTTCTCTACTTCTGCGCCCTGTGCCGAGTCAGCTTGGATGCCTTCCGGCGGCGTCTCCTTCATTGCCGTCAGTTCTATTTTCTCTCCAGCTTCGACCTGAGGCTTCTTCAATCGCTCTTCTTCCAACCTTTTGATTCGTTGGTCTCTTTGCTGGATTTGCTTCTTGTGGCGCTGCTCGAGTTGTTCAGATGCTTTCACCGCCTGATAGTCCTTCTTCTTCATTCTCTTCAGTAGGCAGACGACGACGGCGGCGGCGCCGACAAGCAGCAGCAGCGTGAGGGCGAGAGCGGTCGGCCAGAAGACGAGGCAGAGAGTGGAGTCGCCGCAGCACATCGCCAACTTCCCGAAGAAGCCGCACTCTTCCACTTTGGCGCCTTCGGTGGCACTGCTGCGCTTACGGCGATCGATCGGCCGACTTGGAAGCTTGCCGTCCCGCCGTCGCCTTTCGTTCCAGCGCCGACCTTTGGCGCTTCGGACATTGTGGACTCTCTGCTCCTCGTCCCTTCCACCGACGATGGCCAGCATCAGAAGAAGCGCTGCGACGACGACGACGAGAAGCGGCCACGTCCTGTAGAGCCCCTTCTTTCCAAGACCGATCGCCATTCTACCTTCTTTTCCTCTTCTTCTAGGTACTATTTCAATATTTCATGAAGATATAGAATAATTTCAACAGCTTCATTGCGTTACAGTTTCTCGTTGCTTACTTTGTACCACTATTGATGAAGACCGTTTGTGCAGTTGAAACAGTTATGACTTCTAAGCAAGAAGCTTTTGGCCAGCTATAAGGGTAAGTAGCACAAAGTTTACGAAGGTTTGAAGCTTGCATAGGTTCTGCTATGTAATACAGTATCCCCCCCCCCACTCCTTAGAAAATCCAACACTCAAACACTCTATCGGAAACAGTAACTTGGCCCCTTACAGTGCCGCCCAGATGTGCAGCGTTTACTGCACTTTAATTCAGATTTCAGAAACTGATGCGTTGCTTATTCTCATTGTCTTGTCGCGGGGAAGTGAAAAGATGCGTGTGCGCCGATGCTGACAGGCTGACCCCGCTTCCCGGCAGTGAGTGATAGACTTCAGCTCTGTCTACCAGTACTTCTTTGCATACTTAGCTCTTACCTAGCTTGCTCACCTAGCTCAAACTTCTTAGCTCAAACAAATCGCCAGCAATGCCTTGAAGTAGCAAGAACATTCGGCGTGGATTAAGAGAGAAACGGAGGAAACAACCAGCGGACATCGTGTTGGCCTTTCTACTTCTGCTCCACTTCTTCTTCCCTTCGCTTCCTCTTCTCCTCGGCGCGCAGTCGCTCCTTCTCCTCCGCGATCCACTTCTCCTTCTCCTTGATCAGCGCTGGATCTGAACAAGAACTCGTTTGATGGCATGGAAGTATACGCAGTGGTCAAAAGCTCCAAGTTGCTCGCCTCGGATTATTTCCTCCACCGGGGGGCCAAGATAGTACCACTCTTCCCCGAATAGGCTGCCGGGGCCGCAAACCGTGTTTCTGTTCACAAACTGATGGGCGTGCTGTAGGAGCAGACGGTCGAGGTCGAGGCGATCCTCGAGGGCCGCCTTGAACTCTTTCTTGCGCCTTCGCTTCTCCGACTCCGCGCGCTCCTTCCAGTGGCGCTCGGCCAGCGCCGACAGCAGCGAAGAGGTCGAGGCCAGCGACGACTTGGCCGTCTCAGACTTCGACTGACTGACGTCCGCCTTCTCCTTCGCCTCCTCCTTCCTCTTCTTCGTCTCCTCGTCGATGCGCTTTCGTCTGGCGACACTGTCCGACGACGACACCGTCGACGAACCACAGTCGGGCGGCGCGTCGTCGTCCGAGTCGTCGTCGGGAGCATCTTCGACGATGCTATCGCTTGTGCTATCGTCGGCCGCACTGCGACCGAACCCAAAGCGTTTCTTTTCGCTCGCCGTCCACGCTCCTATTCCTTCTTCCTCCTCTCTGGCCTGCCGGCCGCTTCTCAACTGCTTCTCCTGTTCCTCGACTTTGGGGTCTTGTTGCTCGACTCTCTCGTTCTGTTGCTCGGTTTGCTTCCCCTGGCACTCCAGTTCTTCGGACGCCTTCTCCGCTTTGTGTTTCTTTCTCTCCTCTTCTATGGCGCATTTTGACTCAGCCTGGATGTCTTCCAGCGGCGCAGACTTCACCTTCGCTGCCGGCAGTTCTACTTTCTGTCCTTTGGACTCGACTTGAGGCTTCTTCAAACGCTCCTTTTCGAGCCGTTTGATTCGCTGGTCTCTTTCCTGGACTTGCTTTTTGTAGCGCTTCTCGAGTTGTTCGGATGCCTTCACCGCCTGATAGCCTTTCTTCTTCATTCTCTTCAGTAGGCAGACGACGACGACGGCGGCGCCGACGAGCAGCAGCAGCGTGAGGGCGAGAGCGGTCGGCCAGAAGACGAGGCAGAGAGTGGAGTCGCCGCAGCACATCGCCAACTTCCCGAAGAAGCCGCACTCTTCCACTTTGGCGCCTTCGGTGGCACTGCTGCGCTTGCGCCGATCGATCGGCCGACTTGGAAGCGCGCCGTCCCGCCGTCGCCTTTCGTTCCACCGCCGACCTTTGACGCCTCGGACGCTGTGGACGCCCTGCTCCTCGTCCCTTCCACCGACGAAGATCAGCAGCAGAAGAAGCGCCGCGACGACGACGACGAGAAGCGGCCACGTCCGGTAGAACACCTTCTTTCCAAGGACTGCTTTGATCGCCATTCCTTCTTTTCTCTCTCCTTCTAACCAACAAATTCTTTTCAGCACCTTTATTGGAATATATCATCGGAAGAAGGTTGCTATTGCGGAAATGCAATTAACGATTGCAAAAGCGACATCAGCATAGTTCGTGAAGGCGAGGTCGCCGCAGTGGTCGTCGTCAGCGTGGCGCTGTCGCAGCAGGTCAACGAGAGGGCAGCAACGAGAAGACGTCGCATCGGCCAAAGAGCAGTCGGCACCGCTCTTCCGCCGGCCAGTCGAGTCGATCAGCCACTTCTCATTCACAGGACGCCCAGTCACCTACCTCCGCCAACTACCCCCCCCCCCCCCCCCCCCCCGAGATCGATCGCATTGTAGTCCGCAAATGTGAACTCCCCCCCCCCCCCCCCCCCCACTCCCCACAGTTATGACCACCTAATACCTCGCATCGCACGCATCGCAAAGTAATGTCGAGTTAGTTACCGCCATCTCGTAAAATCCCAGGTCGATTTGTGGTGTCATCCGTTCTTTCAATCCACTGCGGTGGCAGTGTTGTGAACGCTGGTCGTGTGGCGCTTCGATGAAGGAAACGTGAAGCTTTGAATATATTGGCGTACAGTATGCGACTCGATGGGAAGTTTGAAATTCGAAGTTACGGTGGTCCGATGGTTCAAATCGGGTCTCGCGTCGCCTAGTCGAAGCTTCTAGGAAGTTCTACGCTGGCTTGTCACGTCCGTTTTGCGCTCCAGCGGAGAGTCAATAATTGCTGAAATTTGTTCTGCGTATTCGAATCTGAAGCTACCGGTTTGCCTCTGTCGAAATGGCGGCCGCTGATGAAGCGAGTGGGGAGTTCGACGTGGAATCGATCGCAGACTGCGTGTCAGTGGGCGCTTTGAGAAAGACTGGCACCAAATACGCCACGCCACACAGAGTCGAGTACCTCTCGGACAAGACGCTGCTCTTTCTGGTTGGTGGCATCGCAGTCTTGCGCTTTCGCAAGGAATTTTTGGCAAAATGTGGCTGAGATTTGTTTCCTTCGCTTCGTCAGGTCCACTGGAGCGGCTTCTCAGAGGAGGAGAGGACTTGGGAGCCGCGCAGGAACATCTCCAAATGTGACGCCTTCTTGGAGTTCATCGAAGCGCATCCCGAATTCGGTTGGATCACTCTCTGATAGTGAATGTGTAGCACGTTGACATGCCTTGATTATAGCCACGCCGTCGAACAAGCGCAAGAAGAAGTCGGTCGAGGAAAGTGACGGGGCGGGCAAAGGGGCAGATGTGAGCGCAAAGAAAAGGTCCAAAACAAAGGAAAAGGAAAAGACCCCAAGGCGGAAGAATCTCGCGGCAGCTGCGTCTTCCCTAGCTGCATCTAAGGTAGATTGTATACCGGAGAATCGGCCACTGTTGCACGTACTCACGCACGCACCAACTCGCTTGTTTTCAGGTCGGCGAGCCTTCTTCCAGAGGAGGTCTGAGCAGTGGTGGGGGTCGTCGACAGCTCAGTCAGCGCACTTCTTCCTCCACTCGGACCCCAACAAGCCCAAAGTGGCTGCAGAGGTCCAGTCGCCAGTTGGATTGCCAGTTGACGCCTTCTCGCCCATCTCGGACTTCAGCGATTCGCCGCCTGAAACTGCGGCGCCGACTGCTTCAGGTGCTTCAGGTGCTTCAGGAGTTGTGCCTGGTGGATCAGTGACAGGTGTATGGCTGCACTCTCACTCCTTGTATGACAATTTGCGCCACGAGGTGTTTCTTTCTTCGTACTATCTGTCTGATCGTCTGAAACCAAAACTGTTTCAGAGAAGGCGGAGACAACAGAGGCAGAAGTGGTCAAGTTGCTGGAGGAGCTCCTTGTCTCAGTTGTCTCTGAGAAGAGCCCTATTCAGCGACCACTGAAGGGCATATTCGACGTCTTGGACTTCAGCGGTCGCCAAGAGGCTCTGACTGACAATGTGGGACCTCTTCAGATGAATGTTTTAGATGTTGTCGTTGTCTTGTTTTGCTCACTGGATGATACCAATGTTTTTGTTAGAATGCTGCGAGCTCTGCGCCCAGTGACCCCATTACCAGCTTTGGTGCAAGTGGAGATGTTCAGAATCTGGACAAAGACAGGCGCGTGGTTGTTTGACCATTGGCGCACTGAGTGGTTGACGACGCGCAAAACCACACTGATTTCAGACAGGCCGATACTCCATCGCCTCTTCCTCAGACGACTTCGCAGAGGGTCGTTGCCGTTCCAGCGAAGAAATGGGCCGCGTTTCAGGCGTCGTTGCAGAAGGCCAAAAAGTGTGGTACCCTATTGTGACGCTTTGAAGTGACACTTCTGTAAGAAGCCGGTGTCTTCTTCAGGGAACTGGTGGAGTCGTCCAAGGAGTATCTAAAGTCGTTCATACCCATGCCATACTCGGACACGCCAAGTGAAATGGCTGATGACCTGAGAATGACTGGCTCTGAGCATCTGCGACTCAGACAGACCTTGAGAATGGTTGGTTTGTTGTCATATGGGACGATTTCGGTGACTTTTTGTCAGATTGATTGGAATTCCATATCTTCAGAACGCCCAATCGGCCGCTGGCAAGTCGCGATCCTTGTCAGAAGCAGTCAAGTGGGCGCGTCAGGTGGCACTGAGTGGCAACTACAGTAGCTTTGTAGCAGTCCTTGACAAGTTGGCGGGAGGACTTGTGGACACACTGAAACTGGAAGATCTCCAGATGGCCAGACGAGAATTGTCTCAGGTGGGACTTCAGGTGTCTGTGATCAGTTTCCTTATTGGTTTCACTGACACTGCCCATTCTGTGGAGAATGGGGGACAGTAAACAAACCATGTCTGCATTCTGTAGTGATTGTACTGCCCGCTAGTCATCTGTGAAGTGAAACCACTGCACTGTCGTCCCTTGCAGGCGTGTCTGGCAGCGGAGGCAGGCGGCAACGGCAGCACTCTTCTTCTGTCGTTGGCCTGGTCGCGCGAAGGCCTCAGAGACTGCTGCGTGGAAGCCAAAGGATCTGAAGACGTCGTCCAGTGCTGTGGGATCATTGGACGCCTACTGCGACAGTTGGACGCCAAGACTGCGCTCACAGTGGTCAATCAGAGAACGACGCCCAGAGGATGGACGCCATTGCTGCTGGCCGCCACTTGTGGCGGAGTCTGCCAACTGAAGGCCCTGCTGGACCATGGTGAGACTTCAGTGGTCCCGGGGGTGTTTCAGGTGTCGTCACGATGGCGCACCTTTGACTTCTCTTCAGGCGCGCGTCCAGAGCTTGCCACCAGGCAGGGAATGAGCCCTCTCCACTTGGCCGTTCAGAGTTTCAGTCTGGAAAAGGTCCTTTTGATTGTGGCTTGGCTGAAGCTCTTGACTGTTCACTGAAGTTCGAATGTCATCCATCAATTTCATTCAGTCACTGGCTCTGGTCCACGCCGGAGCCGAGCTGCACTGTCCAGGACGCCTGGTCTCCAAAGGGCCCTGTGACAGCCACACTCCACTGCAGTTGGCCCCACTGAGGAACGACCACGTGGAAGAATTGCTGAAGCGCTGGAACGACACTCTGGAGAGGGAATTATATAGCCTGGGACTGGACCCCACTGCCTCTGACACGCCTCCGCACCACTGGAAAAGCCCTCTGAGATGGATCCGCGTGGTAGATTTGATTGCGTTCCAGAGTTGAGATGTGTGACGGCGCTCGAATCTGATGCCACCCAATTCTTCAGAGAACTGACGCCGGTTGTGACACTTCCAAGCCAGCGCCAGTGACTCTCTCCACGTTCCTTCAGCTGCCTAACGGCGGCGCTAGTCTGAAGGTGGGATAGTTGCTGGGTTGATCGGTGTGGTTACTGTTATGTGTGTGGTGCGCTTTCAGGGCGCTCGACTGCACATGTCAGTCGCCTGTGTCTCTGTGGAAGCTTCCCCCAACGAGCCCTCTGTGCTTCCGTTGGCCACTGGACCTCTGGTGGACTGGGACAGAAGCCTCCTCGTCAGGTGGAGACAACTTCTATACCTATCTACTGTGGCGTGAACGTGAAGCACCATTGTTGAAGTCTCATATGTGCTGACTTTGCAGGGTCAATGGCAAGTCGCTGACTCTTCAACAGGGAAAGACCTCGCTCCACAAGGGACAGTTTGGGACGCAGAGAACGATGGAGAAGCGAAACGGTTGGTTGTGTTTCTTTTTAGAGTCAAAATGTAGTGGCTATTTTGGAGACTATTGTGTGTGAAGATTTCGTATGCCCTCAGGCGACGTTGATTGGGCAGAGGTCGATTTGGTGCTGCGACTGGTTTCCAGAAGACAGGCCGACCAATCAGAGAGTCCCTTCGTCTTCTGGCGAATCAGCGGCCAGATGTGATTGCGATTGTGAAGAATGGTGCACACGGATTGGGTAGTTACTGTTTTCGCTTCTTGCCGTTCACTGTTGATGCTTTACGTTATTGGAAAAGCGGTACAGTGCTCTGTGCCTACCTCTACTCGCGCGCCCATTTGCTCTTTGTCTCTTTCTGAAGGTTGAGCTAGTTTCCCCGTGGTACGGTACCTCTTTGGCTGAAGTATGCTTTCACCGATTCTCTTTACGTGCTTTGGAAGCGAAGTAAAGCAGTACTATCGTAGCTTTGCTCTAAGTGAGTTGAATCGTGCCGGCCTGTGCGTTGTCAGGCGGGTCTACTTTTGTCCACACCGAGCGCATATGCAGTTACGACCGTTCATTGTTCTGTTATTCCATTTGTCGGAACACTGGAATGACTCAAGTGGACAGTCGTAGCGCACTGCCCAGAGTGAGCTGAAGGAAGCATTGAGAAATGGCCTCTTCTACTCCAAAGCGAGCAAAGGAGCCACTAGAAGAAGCGCAGGTGAGAGTTGAGTGCGCAGAATGAGAGGGCGGTCTCGGTGGATTACTGTAACAGTGCGTGGCTGACACTACTATGTGTGCGCTCCACTCTGGTTGATAATGACAAATGGGGGGGGGGGGCTTCAGATGTCCCGGCACTTCCTCCAAACTTCATGTGAATCACAGCACAGTGTAATACTTACCGATACATGTATGCGCCGCCTCTTGAGATGTGTTTGACGAAAGAAATTTGTTCAGACACCTGACATGCTGACGGCCCAGCCATTCGCTGATGCGGGTGGAACAGCGCCTGAGAAGAAGACGCCAGCGCAGATCAAAGACAAGTGTGTGCAGACCATTGTAGCGCCTGTGTTGCCAATGGCAGTGGTGTGGTAACTGCTTCAATTCCAGTCTGGCCAGTCGTTCACCAGAGATAGAGAGACTGCCCGATGAGCTTCTGCGAGTCGTCTTCTCCCACGTGGCAGTCAGCGACGTCAACAGCCTGCGACGCGTCTCCAAGCGCTGGGCTCGCCTCTGCAGCAGCTACAGTGGTCTTCTCAGAGTGGTGGAAGCCTCAGTGGTCTCCAGTGATGCTGAGTCTGTGGAGTATCACCTGGCGGTGACCACACACAAGGGCGTAACCAGTCACTGGGCCGTCACAGATGGAGAGCAGCACAAGAAGGCTTCCAGCTTCGTCGTCGAAGAGTGCTGTCCCACGCTGGTGCGCCTTTGTGTCGACCTGAACTTCCGCTGGGAAAAGGACTCGAGCAGCACCCTTCTCTGGGATCTGCTGCAGAGAATGGCGGCTCCGCTCAGGGAGAGTAGGCGCCTTCACTACCTCAAGATAGCGTCTCCAAAGTTCAAAATCCAATTCGGCGAAATCCAATTCGTCGAAGACGACGGTAGAAACGAGTTCTTTGTCTGGGCGAGGGAGCTGGCCGTAGGTCCCAGCCTGCGCGCCCTCTTCCTGTCAAAGGGGAACAATAACTCTTTTCTCACGAGTCCATTCTCATGCTTGGAGAAGATTGGCCCACTGAAGGGGCTGGAGGAGCTGTGCGTGGATGACAGGTTGTCAGACTATGCCAGCGCCAACAACAGCGCCCTCGTCCACCAGGTGCATCCCACACTCAAGCGCCTGAGCCGTTTCTCCACAGAGGCTCTCGATTTCTTTTGGGGACTGCTGGATGCGCCCGCCGACGTCGTCCCATTCCAGTTCGACCGTCTGACCCACCTGCACACTTCCCGCTACGTGGAGAGCAGAGGCGGTTTTCTCTTGCGATCGCTCGCCTTTTCTGCTCCATTCCTTGAGAGGGTGGACGTCGGTAGGCTGGAGGTCCTCCTTCTTAGCGGTCAAGAAGGGAACCCGACTCCAATCGGTTATGTCGACCTGATCCATCTCTGTCATTCGCTGGTCAGCCTCGACGTCGGCACAGTGCAGATTCACTGCGACAAGTTTTTGGTCTTCTGTGCCCAGCCAGTGGAGAGGGCCGCCCACCTGCCTCCTCTCAAGCTGTTCCACTCTGCCGATGGCCAGATGGTCTCAATCACGTGCTGGCGTTTCAATTGCCCCCTGCCCCACAACCAGTACGTGGACATTCGGCCGGGAAGTCTAATTGTGGGCGAGTCCGTGCAGCTGGTGGACGAGGAAGAAGAAATGGCTCAGATGCGCGCCGACTTCTGGAGGCCCTGGCTGAGCAGCTGCCGCGGCGATGAAGGCGAGACCGACAAAAACCAGTAAAGAAGACGCCCTGATCCAGTGCTTTACGTTACGATCACCATTTTCGCTTGTTCAGTCGGTTCTTGGGTTGCTTCTTCGTTTCTCTCCTCTGACGCCGTTTCGTTCTTCTGGGTTGGTGTGTTGCCTTCGTTGCTTTTTGCTGCTCGATTTGCTTGCTTTGGTTCTCGAGTTTTTTGGACGACTTCTTCGGTTCGCGCTTCTTTCTCGCTAGTTCCGTGAAGTTTGCTGGGTCAGCTGCGATGATCTGCGGTGGCGCGACTTCTCCTATTCCGCTTTAGCCGCCACCGTCAGTTCCACAGTCTCTCCTTCGGGTTTGGCTCGAGTGTAGACAGGCCAGTTCAAGGCCAAGCCCAGGGCGCGTTGTTCGAGGACACTCGAGCACCGGACTTGACCGGACGCTTGACAGGACGTAGACCTCGTAGCACAGGAACCAGCACTTGCCCAGGAACGTACAACGCACGCTTGCTCACTAACACCTCAAGTACCCCAGTAAGCTCTATCGAGTGCTGAGGCACTATGGACGCTGAGGCAATAAACGGCGACCTGCTTACGTATAATAACCCATGTGCAAGGGCGTATCAGTGGCTAGGACTCCCACTTCCCTAGGAACTAGGATCGATCGCCCGACGATAGCAGCTAACAGACTCCTGCACCAGAGTTCTCCTAACAACACCACTCGTTCGGAGGCAAACAGCCGACCTCCCAGGCCGCTAAGTAGTGTGTTCTCGTACTAACTTAGACAGAACTCACGCCTGGTTGACTTCCGCCGGTCGCTGTTCTGCAGGCGTTACAGTGTACGGCTCTCCCCACTTTTGTAGTGAAAGACGGGATAGTTCGCACGAAACAGCTGCGGAAGAGGAACTGCGCTCCTACGCTTAGCATCCACAATCCCTAAGGGCTAGGGTTTTGGGGACCGGGCCTGGGGACCTTTACACAGGCTTTAGCCTTCCGGCTGGTTCCTTTTACACGACCTCCGTCGGGCAAGGGTTCACTCCTTAGAGAAAGAGACTGAAATCCCTTCCCCCTTTTATAGAGACCGCCTCCTTTGTGTAGCAAACAAAGGAGTGGCATGACGACGCCTGGATAATTGCCGTCGCGCGTCGGTTTTGGCGTCGCTTGCTCCATGGGCAATTAGGCGTACATTCCAAGCATTCCAATGGAATCGTACCCTGTCAAATTAGCATAGGCGCCAATTTGAACGTCTCTGGGCCAATTTTGCCTCGATGCCGCGCCGTTCGGCTCAACCGAGAGGTAACGTCGGTGCACATGCGTTCCCGTTCCCGCACTACAGAGATACGCTGCAATTCAGGCGTATCAACTCGTCGCGTCGCCCGCTTAATCACAAAAAGTATCGGCGACCAGTACTGGACTAAAGAAGAAGTACTGGCAAGCGATACTTGACAAATGAAGACGATTGTGGAGTATTGGTGACCAATAGAGTAGAATTTTTTTTCGAAAAAAATTAAGGCGCATTGGCAAAGTGCTAAAATTACGAAGTATCGGAATAGTACTCCGCGCCGCCAAGGAACACCGATACTGCGCAATTTGATTGTGGAGTGGCGGTGTAGCCCGCGGAATTTATGGTGGCCCTCTTAATTTGGCAACATGCCGATACTTCGCAATCAACACATCCAGTGATGGAACAACATAGCAGTAGTACATGATACTCCGCAATTGTACGAGACCCAATCACTGTTGCTCAGCCCTATCCATGAGAGGTGTGTAATTGCGAACTGTATGGAAGATGGCAAAGCAGAAGCACGAGCATAAATAGACACCACAGTGCTTACAGTAAGTCAACACGTCTTTTCTGTACTTGTGAATGTGGCACAGATGTCGCACTGAGGAGGAGTAGCATCAGTGGGCTTGGAGGAATCCATTCTGTCCTCCTCCAAATTGGGAATGGAGCCAGTGGGGGAGTCTCCAGAAACGGTGATCTGGAAGGCTTCTTCATCACTGAGGAACTGTTCTCCACAGTGGGGAGTGCCTAAGGTGGTGGAATACTTTCAAATAGGAGGAACATGTAGAGTGCATGATGACGGAACATTATTTGATATCCACCTTCGAGGGAAGAGAGCAGTTCCATCAGCTGATTGAAGAGCACATACTCCCTTCATAATCAGGGAACTCCAGCATGGAACCTTACATTCTGGAGTATTACTCCCATATCCATTTTGTGGAGTATCACTCGCCAGACCCTACAGTAGTACTCCTTAATTTTTTTGCCTTTTCGTCATGTGCGAAGTATCGGTGATTAAGAAGTATTAACTTGATGGTACGCCGGACCTATGCCGATTACAGAGTACTGGCTTTAGTACTCCCCAATTTCACTAATTTCCAGAGTATTAAATTTCTAGTGATTCCCGAGTATCTCTACGACCGCTGCCGGTCGAAAAATTGCGAAGTATCTCAGAGGGTAGGAACGGGAATCTATGGGATAAACGGCGCCATCTATGTACGCTATGTAAGGTTGTAAAATGTAAAACGTTGTGGTAAAATGTCGAGTTGATGAATGAAGGTATAGGCAATCTGCATGGGTAGGATTCCATTTTAGCGCCAGACGACACGGATGGTAAGAGGTAGGTAGTACGTAGATTACATTTAGACTCGAACCGAGCAATTTCCAGAAACCTCGAAGTCGCTTCTGGTGTGTGTAAGGCGACCCTACAGCTCGGTAACTATCACAACCTCGTATACTCCAGCCAATCTGTCTCCTCCCCCCTAGCGTCGAAACGTCAGCGCACAATCGCACAACAGTGGTGTCGGCGCCCAAGAACCAACAAACCTCAGAGAAGCTCCACGCGACGGCGGCAGCAGCGAAACGCAGCAGCCCCAGGAAGTGCGGCTACTCGACATGCTACAGGGAGTTCTTTCACCGGAGACGCAACAAGAAGGTCCATGGAATGTGTTCCGACTGGAGTCCTCAGAGTACCGTAACCCCGTCTCCAAAGCAAAGTGGAGGGGACAGAGAGTCGGATGTGGATTAAACGCGTGTTGAAGTATTTGTGGAAGTGCGATGTGAGCGACCTTTTGAATTGCCTTTTATCACGCTTTGATGTACTGTGTTATCCAACGAATTAGTTCGTATATCATCCCATTTATCAGTCCGCGCTTTGGTGGAACGCACTGCTCTCTTGGGAGGACCCAAACGGCTCTACCACTTTTGTCTTCGTCGCAATGGAACAGTTCAAATGTCAAGCCAGACGGCAAGCGCCACCCTTGACGACACGTCAGGAAGACATGGCCGCCTATTGGCAGGTGGTCTCCCTCCAATGACGTGGTCTTCTCAGGGACAAAATTCAATGCGCGAGCCGCGGCGCTCAGCTGTGCTGTGCTGCAGCCGGCTGAAGAGAATGCTTTGCCTTGTTGTACTGTGGTCGATCGACAGTCCAACTCGCGGGGCACCCAAAACTATGTAAATAATACCTGGCCACTTTCGGCGGCACCCCCACCATATCTTTGCCCAGGAAGCCGTCTTATTGCTTGTCCTCCATCGTCGGCAGGCGACAGAGAGGGAATTCCCTCCATCGGGTAGCCGCATTCCCCGACGACAGAACACCATCACAGACTGCCCGGCTTCTACGCGGAATCCATTTGGAAACATCGTCTTCTGAGGATCAAAACTCATCTGGCGTGCTGTGGCGTTCAGCAGTTCCACACTGCAGGCCTCTGAATCTGAAATGTCTCGCGATTATATGGGCAAATTGCGTACTGAAGATAACTGTACTGTTCTCAGTGGCGCCTCAATTACAGACCGTCAAGTGGAAGACACGCGTCGACTTCCGACCAGGTGACGTTCTCACAGGTCACCAGCTGTGATTCTTCTCCATTGGACAAGTGGAAATCTGGCCGACAGAATACTATGGCCTTCCGATTCGTGGCCTCGCCAGTCGATTGAAGGTGTATTGTCTGTGCGTGGTCACAGTTGCGCCGGCGGGCCAAGTCGGCCAGCACCTGCTGACTACACTCTCCTGAAGTTTTGACGAGACGGCGCAAGCTTCTTCACACAAACAAACCGTTGGCGAATTATCGAGGACGGCGACAAGCAGTTGTATGCGTGCTCGTGTTGTACGGCTCACCGCGCATCGTCTTCTCGATCCACTCGAGGTAGTCGGCTACATGCACCATCACGTTTGGTACCGACGTGCCGCATTCACGTTCTCCATAGGAGACCATCCCTTGGACAGTCCATGAAGTCACGGCTGCTCCCTCGCTTCCTCCCTGCTTGCAGAAGAGACCTCCGCCGGCGTCACCTCCACACGCTCCCCTGCAGCGGTGCTGAGTGCAGAGACTTCGGGCCGGAGTCGTCATGTTGAATCTTCTGCATGGGGAAGAAGGAGACACTGTAGCGCCAACTTCAGTCTTGTCGTCACTCAGGAATGACATGGCAACCAAACTTCTTCCACTGAGCAGCGCAGTCGTCCCATTGGATGACAGGCAGCGCCGCTTGCCTCAGGACACTCATTGTAGGAATTCGCATACGTGCCCGCACCAGAGTATTGTTGGTTCCCCACCCAACCAGCGTGCACTCATTGGGCAAGCGCCTGCTTCTACCCTCCTGCGTGGGGAGGCAGGCGGGCCTAACATATTCTGTCCACAGCAGTTGAGATGTCAATTCGATGAGTGCTATATCGTTCTCGTATGTCTCCCAATTGAATCCGTCGTAGATGTGGACGCGCTTGGGCCTCCCGTACTGGCGCGAAGTCAAGAATTCCGCCGCTGAAAGCGGTTGTGCCAATATGGCCCCAGCAACCACTTCGAAGTCCCTGAAGCAATCGATGTGAACTGTCCTCTGTCCAGCAACTAAGAGACAGTTCGCAGTGCTACGGCTCTCACGCAGTGCTCAGCAGCGGCGGGCCAAAGCAGTGGGCCACCGTCAGAAGCCAGCGCTCATTCAAAATGGTCGCGGCGCATTCCAGAGTTCTTCCAAGAGAGCGCAACTGGACCACCCAAGGCCAGGAGAACGGCTTGGCTTCTTCCCCGCCCAGCACTAGATCTAGTGGCTCCGAGCAACGTGACGGCGTCATATCCGGACTGATGAACGGTTTGCCACATTGAGCCTGAATGTTCACAATCAAGTTCAAAATATTTCTTCTGGACAAGCCGGCCCAGCAGTTTTCACTGAAGAATGTGCATACGATGCATACATCGCAATCAAATCAAAGTCGCAATCAAAGTCTGAACACTTGAAATGGAAGTCTGCCATTACCGTTTGTAGCTGAGTTCCTTCGCGCAGGGCTGGGCACTCTTCAGGACTGGCCATGCAGAGCTGAATCCAGTCCAAGTAGACATCCACTCTGGAGAAGACGCTGGGTCTGTTTGGGCGGCAGTTGCCTTGCCCATATGAGACGACTCCAGCCACCATCCAGTGCTGACCGCCCATTCCCTCTGACTCCCTCTGACAGAAGAGGCTTCCGCCAGAGTCGCCGTCACAGGTGCCTCTGCAGTCGTGCTGCGTGCACAGATGACTCTCGGAAATGGCAGTGGAATTGCTGAAGACAGTCTTCATTGAGGAATTTTGAAGGAACTTGAGATGCGTTGACCGACCTCCACTGGCGGGCGGAAGACTCTGTTGGGACGAGTGGCAGACGAGCCTGTTTCAGTTTCTTCGGTCGCTCGTAGCGATCGTCGAAGGTTTCCATTCCCCATCCTGCCACCATACACTCGTCTGGTAGTGGTGCTGCACCGTCGCTGTCTGGCAGGCAGGCGGGCTGGACGTAAGCCGACCATTGGAACGGCGTCGTCGTCTTGATCAGCGCAATGTCGCCATCCGAATCCAACTGTGGGAAGCGAGTACTGTTGAAGTCCGAGTGGCGGTAGACGGCAGCCGGACGGCGCTGTTGAGTGGCCGCTGGGAAGGAGCGCACCCGGGAGATCTCGTGAACGCCAGCCACGATTTCGAAGTCACTGAAGGACACTTACAATCAATGCTCTCTCAACTAAAACTTCTACGTTCTACACGCAAACACAATCTCGAATGTCTACCGAAGACCAAGCACCACTTGATACCTTGGGTCCAGAAATCGCGGCCTTCCCCCAAAGCAGTGGGCGGCCGTCAGCAGCCAGGATTCGTCAAGAATGGTGGCGGCGCACTTGTGAAAGCCCCCAAGGGTGCGCAGTTGCGCCAGCCAGGGCCAGGAGTAGGGATAGGCCTCCTCACCCTCGATGATCTGACCCTTAGGTTGCGAACACTGGGCGGAGGTCAGCTTCGGGGGAATCGGCTGCCTGCCACAATGCTGGCCACTGGAGCGCCTAGTCTTCAGGGCAATGCTCAGTAGCAGCCAGACGGCTACAGTGACGAATTTGTAATCGGCCATTGAGACGATCATCGTCCGCGCAACAACACAGAGTTCTGCAAGTTGTCGTGACTGACTTCAAAACACGCCCGCCAGTTGTTATCGGAGGAGAAATCGCTTCTTACGGCCAACGTTGACAAAGGCAGATCGTCGGGCGCGCTCTCGCTCGCAGTTTGTGTAATGTTACAGAACCTGCTTTAGCACTCCCTCTCTGCGCAAGTCAACCATCTTGTCGAAAAGGCTGTATACATTCGTGAACACAACACAACGCTTTTCGCTCAGCACGAATTCACCGCTGAGACCCTGATGAAGAGCATGCAGCAAGAATTCCACGAAGACGTCTACTCGGCGCAGCCGAATATCCGCAAAATGGCCAAGGCCGACGTCTTCATGACGCTCGGCGTTGAGCCAATAGAGTCGTCGGGAGGATAGGAGAGTGGGCGATATGGCGGCAATTCATTGGGTACACCTCCGTCTAACTGTAATAAGCGCACTTGGTTATTCACACGCCCATGGAATGTAAGTCTGGTACGTCTTTGGAGAAAACGTTTCTCCGTCAGCACAGACATTTGACATCGTCGTCGTCGTCGTCGTCGTCGTGGTCGTCGTCGTCGTCGTCGTTGTTGTTGTTGTTGTTGTTGTTGTTGTTGTCGTCGTCGTCGTCGTGTTGTCGTGTTGTTGTTGTTGTTGTTGTTGTTGTTGTTGTTGTTGTTGTTGTTGTTGTTGTTGTTGTTGTTGTTGTTGTTGTTGTTGTTGTTGTTGTTGTTGTTGTTGTTGTTGTTGTTGTTGTTGTTGTTGTTGTTGTTGTTGTTGTTGTTGTTGTTGTTGTTGTTGTTGTTGTTGTTGTTGTTGTTGTTGTTGTTGTTGTTGTTGTTGTTGTTGTTGTTGTTGTTGTTGTTGTTGTTGTTGTTGTTGTTGTTGTTGTTGTTGTTGTTGTTGTTGTTGTTGTTGTTGTTGTTGTTGTTGTTGTTGTTGTTGTTGTTGTTGTTGTTGTTGTTGTTGTTGTTGTTGTTGTTGTTGTTGTTGTTGTTGTTGTTGTTGTTGTTGTTGTTGTTGTTGTTGTTGTTGTTGTTGTTGTTGTTGTTGTTGTTGTTGTTGTTGTTGTTGTTGTTGTTGTTGTTGTTGTTGTTGTTGTTGTTGTTGTTGTTGTTGTTGTTGTTGTTGTTGTTGTTGTTGTTGTTGTTGTTGTTGTTGTTGTTGTTGTTGTTGTTGTTGTTGTTGTTGTTGTTGTTGTTGTTGTTGTTGTTGTTGTTGTTGTTGTTGTTGTTGTTGTTGTTGTTGTTGTTGTTGTTGTTGTTGTTGTTGTTGTTGTTGTTGTTGTTGTTGTTGTTGTTGTTGTTGTTGTTGTTGTTGTTGTTGTTGTTGTTGTTGTTGTTGTTGTTGTTGTTGTTGTTACAAGTAAAGGCATCCTCTTCCTTCTCCTCTCGGCCCTGCCGGACGCTCCTCGACATAACTTTGGGGTCTTGTTGCTCGGCTTTCCCGTTATGTTGGTCGATATGCTTTTGGTGCTCGCGTTCTTCAGTTTCCGCTTTGCCTCCCTTCCTCTTCTTCTTCTCTGAAGCGCTTGAAGGGGCCGGGTTGACTGTGGCCGGCGCCGCTTCTGCTTTGCGCTCTTCAGCTTTGACTTGAGGCTTCTTCAGGCGCTCTTCCAGCTGTTTGATTCGCTGGTCTCTTTCCTGGACTTGCTTTTTGTAGCGTTTCTCGAGTTGTTCGGATGCCTTCACCGCCTGATAGCCTTTCTTCTTCATTCTCTTCAGTAGGCAGATGAGGACGAATGCGGCGCCGAGGAGCAGCGGCAGCGTGAGGGCGATAAGAGCGGTCGGCCAGAAGACGAGGCAGAGAGTGGAGTCGCCGCAGCACATCGCCAACTTCCCGAAGAAGCCGCACTCTTCCACTCTGGCGCCTCGGTGGCGCTGCTGCGCTGTCGGCGATCGATCGGCCGACTGTCGCCTTTCGTTCCACCGCCGACCTTTGGCGACGCTTCCGACGCTGTGGACCCTCTGCTCCTCGTCCCTTCCACAAACGATGATCAGCAGCAGAAGAAGCGCCGCGACGACGACGAGAATCGGCCACGTCCGGTAGAGCCCCTTCCTTCCAAGGACTGCTTTGATCGCCATTCTTCTTCCTACTTTTCCCTCTTCAGATTCTTTTCACCAGCTTCATTGGAATATCATCGGAAGAAGGTTGCTATTGCGGAATATTACCGACTGCAAAAGCGAGATCAGCATTGTTCCTGAAGGCGGGGTCGTCGGGTCGCTGCAGTGGTTGTCGTCGGCGTGGCGCTGTAGCAGTAGTACGTCAATCAGAGTCAGGCAGCAACACGAAGACGTCGCATCGGCCAAAGAGCAGTCGACACAGCTCTTCTGCCGGCCAGTCGAGTCGACCAGCCACTTCTCACAGGACGCCCAGTCACTGCCACCGCCAGCCCTCCCCCACCCCCCCCTGAGATCGATCACATTGTAGTTCGCAAAAGTAAACTCCACCGTCCCCTCCCCCTCCCCGCAGTTATGGCCACCTAATACCTCGCATCGCAAAATAATGTCGAGTTAGTGGCCGCCATCTCGCAAAATCCCAGGCCGATTTGTGTCATCCGTTCTTTCAATCCGTTGTGGTAACAGTGCTGTGAACACTGGTCGTGTGGCGCTTCGATGAAGGAAACGTTTTTAAGCTTTGAATTTATAGTCTACAGTATGCGACTCGGTGGGAAGTTTGAAATTCAAAGTTACGGTGGTCCGATGATTCAAATCAGGTCTCGCGTTGCCTAGTCGAAGCTTCTAGGAAGTTCTACGCTGGCTTGTCACGTCCGTTTTGCGCTCCAGCGGAGAGTCAATAATTGCTGAAATTTGTTCCGCGTATTCGAATCCGAAGCTAGCAGTTTGTCCTCTATCGAAATGGCGGCCGAGGTGGCGAGTGGCGAGTTCGACGTGGAATCGATCGTAGACTGCGTGTCAGTGGGCGCTTTAAGAAAGACTGGCACCAAATACGCCACGCCACACAGAGTCGAGTACCTCTCGGACAAGACGCTGCTCTTTCTGGTTGGTAGCATCGCAGTCTTGCGAGAATTTTTGGCGAAATGTGACTGAGATTTGTTTCCTTCGCTTCGTCAGGTCCACTGGAGCGGCTTCTCAGAGGAAGAGAGGACATGGGAGCCGCGCAGGAACATCTCCAAATGTGACGCCTTCTTGGAGTTCATCGAAGCGCATCCAGAATTCGGTTAAATCACTCTCTGAGAGTAGCAGTCTGCTGCAGGCATTGCTTTCATTTGTAGCAACGCCTTCGAACAAGCGCAAGAAGAAGTCGGTCGAGGAAAGTGACGGGGCGGGCAAACCATCGGATGGGGACGGCAGGAAAAGGTCCAAAACCACGGAAAAGGAAAAGACCCCAAAGCGGAAGAATCCAGCGGCGGCTGCGCCTTCCTTAGCTGTATCCAAGGTAGATTGTTATAGTTGAGAATCGGCCGTGGCACACCTATTCGCACGCACCAACTCGCTTGTCTTCAGGTTGGCGAGCCTTCTTCCAGAGGAGGTCTGAGCCGTGGCGGGGGGCGTCGGCAGCTCAGTCAGCCCACTTCTCCCCCCACTGTGGAAGCAACTACGCCTAAAGTGGCTGCAGAGGTCCCGTCGCCAGTCGGATTGCCAGTCGACGCCTTCTCGCCCATCTCGGACTTCGGCGATGCGCTGCCTGAAACGGTGCCGACTGCTTCAGGCGCTACAGGTGTTGTGCAAGATTGGTGACAATTGGTGGATGTCACGTGAATAACAATTTGCGCCAGGAAATGTTCCCATTTGGCACTCTAGAGACCATCAAATCTCTTCTATCAATGTCAAACAGAGTAACCATTGAATCGTTCTTGGCCACCAGTTACTATCATACCCATTGTCTGAAGCAAAAGTTGTTTCAGAGAAGGCTTCGATAGAGTCAGAAGTGGTCGTGTTGCTGGAAGAGCTCGTTGTCTCAGTGGCCTCCCATCAGCGCCCTATGCAGCGACCACTGAAGGGCATGTTCGACGTCTTCGATGGACGCCAAGAGGCTCTGACAATCAATGTGGGAGCTCTTCAGATGGGTTTCAGATGTCGTTGTCTGGCTCACTGGATGATACGTATGTGTTCCTTGTCAGAGTGCCGCAAGCTTGGCGCCAAGTGACCCTTTTCCTACCTCTGGTGCAAGTGGATACCTTCAGAAACTGGACAGAGACAGGCGCGTGACCGTTCGTTTGCTACTGTGCTTATTGACGCAAAGCGCCGTAAAACCACCAAAATTTCTTTAGACAGGCCGACGCTCCATCGCCTCTTCCTCAGACGACTTCGCAGAGGGTCGTTGCTATTCCAGGGAAGAAATGGTCGGCGTTTCAGGCGACGTTGCAGAAGGCCAGAAGGTTGTGCGGTTTTGACTCGATTACAGTTCAGACACTCTTGTAATGAGCCTGTCTTCCCTCAGGGAACTGGTAGAGTCGTCCAAGGAGTACCTGAAGACCTACATACCCATGCCATACTCGGACATGCCCAGTGAAATGGCTGAAGACCTGAGAATGACTGGCTCTGAGCATCTGCGACTCAGACAGACTATGAGAATGGTCTGTTTGTTGTCACTTTGCGATTTCTGTGCCTTTCTCATCAGATTGTTTCGAATGTCTTCCCTTCAGAACGCCCAGTCGGCGGCTGGCAAGTCGCATTCTTTGTCAGAAGCTGTCAAGTGGGTGCGTCAGGCGGCGCTGAGTGGCAACTACAGTACCTTTGTAGCAGTCTTCGATGAGTTGGCGGGAGGACTTGTGGACACACTGAAAGTGGAAGATCTCCAGATGGCCAGACGAGGATTGTCTCAGGTGGGACTTCAGGTGTCTGTGATCAGTTTCCTTAATGGTTTCACTGACACTGGCCATTCTGTGGAGAATGGGGGACAGTAAACAAACCATGTCTGCATTCTGTAGTGATTGTACTGCCCGCTAGTCATCTGTGAAGTGAAACCACTCCACTGTCGTCCCTTGCAGGCGTGTCTGGCGGCGGAGGCAGGCGGCAACGGCAGCACTCTTCTCCTGTCGTTGGCCTGGTCGCGCGAAGGCCTCAGAGACTGCTGCGTGGAAGCCAAAGGATCTGAATACGTCGTCCAATGCTGCAGGATCATTGAGCACCTACTGCGACAATTGGATGCCAAGACTGCGCTCACAGTGGTCAATCAGAGAACGACATCCAGAGGATGGACGCCATTGCTGCTGGCCGCTACTTGTGGCAGAGTCTGCCAACTGAAGGCTCTGCTGGACCATGGTGGGCCTTCAGTTTGTCCCAGCCCCAGGGGTACTTCAGGTGTCGTTGCAGTGGCCAACATTTGACTCCGTTTCAGGTGCGCGTCCAGAGCTTGCCACCAGACAGGGAATGAGCCCTCTCCACTTGGTCGTGCAGAGTTTCAGTCTGGAAAAGGTACATAGACTGCGCTCACGTGACTTGAAGGAAGCGCTGTAGTTGTTCATTGCAGTTTCACTGTCTTCCATCAGTTTCAGTCACTGGCATTGGTCCGCGCCGGCGCCGAGCTGCACTGTCCAGGGCGCCTGGTCTCCAAAGGGCCCTGTGACAGTCACACTCCCCTGCAGTTGGCCCCACTGAGGAACGACCACGTTGAAGAATTGCTGAAGCGCTGGAACGACACTCTGGAGAGGGAGCTGAACAGCCTGGGACTGGACCCCATTGCCTCTGACACGCCATCGGACCACTGGCAAAGCCCTTTGAGATGGATGCGCGTGGTAGACTTGGTTGCGTTCCAGAGTTGAGACATCTGAAGGCGCTCGAGTCTGATGTCACCCAATTCTTCAGAGAACTGACGCCGGTTGTGACACTTCTAAGCCAACGCCAGTCACTCTCTCCACGTTCCTTCAGCTGCCGAACGGCGGCGCGAGTCTGAAGGTGGGATAGTTGCTGGGTTGATTGGTTGGGCTGCTAGTATGTGTGTGGTGTGGTGCGCTTTCAGGGCGCTCGACTGCACATGTCTATTGCCTGTGTCTCTGTGGAAGCTTCGCCCAACGAGCCCTCTGTGCTTCCGTTGGCCACTGGACCTCTGGTCGACTGGGACAGAAGCCTCGTCAGGTGGTGACGGATTCTATACCATAGTAGTCACACTTGCGGTCTCATAGCTACTTTGCAGGGTCAATGGCAAGTCGCTGACTCTTCAACAGGGAAAGACCTCCCTCCACAAGGGACAGTTTGGGGCGCAGAGAACGGGCGTGAAGCGAAACAGTGGGTGGTTTCTTGCAGAGTCAGAGTATGGAGGAGACCTGCGAGAGTTGTATGTCAGCTGTTTACGCCCTCAGGCGACGTTGATTGGGCAGAGGTGGATTTGGTGCTGCGATGGGTTCCCAGAAGACAGGACGACCAATCAGAGAATCCCTTCGTCTTCTGGCGAATCAGCGGCCAGATTTGAATTTGTGATAGTGAAGAAAGGTGCTCACTGCTTTGATTTATATCGGAACGTTAGTGGTTTCGGTTCTAGCCGTTCACTGTTGTTGTTGTTGGAATTGCACTATGCAGCTCTGTATTTTGTCTGCCTCAACTCGCGCACTCTATAGTCTTTGTCCTGTATGGTGGAAGTTGTGCTAGTTGTGTCACTGTCGACTGTTCGAAATCCAACGTGACGTACGGTACCTGTTTGACTACGGTGTTGTTTCGCCGATTCTCTACGCGCGTTGGAAGCGAAGTGAAGCGGTTCCTTTGCTTTGCGCTGCGGTTTGGAGGGATTTTTGGTGGCCTGTGCGTCTGTCAGGCGGTCTACTTATGTCCATGTCAAGTGCTTGTTCAGTTGCCACCTTTTACTGTTCTGTCAGTTGTCGGCAAACCACTTGTCGGAGTACGGAAAAGACTCAACTGCACACTCGTGCCGCCCTGCTCAGTCCGTAGAGAGCCGAAGGAAGGATTGAGGAATGGCGTCTTCTACTCCACAGCGAGGCAAGGAGCCACTGGAAGAAGCGCAGGTGAGAATTGAATGTGTGGAAGGAAGAGGGGAGGAATCTAAGTGGTTCACTGTAATGGCTGACGGCGCTGTGTAGTAAGTACACCCTTGGATTGTTGACAATGGGAAGCTTCAGATATCCGTCGGATGTCGATTCCTCTGCTATGTTGTGCAATGTAACTGTGCAACAGTGGACGACACTTGCAAGAGTAACCCATACTTGCACCGCTTCTTCAGAAGTGTTTTGACAAATGGAATTTGTTCATTCAGAGCGCCTCGAGCATGACGCCTGACACGCCGACGTCCCTTCCCTCTGGTATTGGTGGAAGAGCCCTTCAGGGGCCATATTCCGAAACGCGAAAACCCACGACCCTCGAGGGTTCCAGTGTCGCCCTCGACCACCTCACGGGTGGTTTCATATTCCGAACGCACATTTTACCCTCCAGGGAAAACCTCGAGGGCAAAAAACCTCGAGGGTCGCCCTGGACCACCTCAAGGGCGGTTTCATATTCCGAACGCGCATTCTAACCCTGACGTCTACTCTCGAGGGTAGAAAATTTCGACCCTGCTCCGACCAGGGTAAAACCCTCGACATTCTGTGTTTTGACAATGCGTTCTACTAATTCAATTTCCAAAATAGCGCGATTTTGACCAATTGTAACCGTGTATCAAAGAAGAAAGAAATACAGCGGTGATTAGAAGATGGATTACACGTGGTTCTTTGTAACCAAGTAAAGTCATTAGTCACAGCCAGTGACGGGCTCAGGATTCTTGAATTCGGGCAGTGGAGGGCCGTAACCTCAGAAGCTTTTCACAACATTTTGCCGATGCATATAGATTTTGTTTTTCGACTCTTGCAATAATAACGACAGCGCAGCAGCCTGTAGGTATAGTGTACCAAAATCTGTCAAAAATCAGCACCGGAAACATTGCGATTTTGCAGTTTCTATCAGAATATTGGCTTGAGATTTGCTGCAGGCATAGGGTAATCTATAGAATGTTCAGACCTCTAAGAGACCATAGTCTCTTGCAAAAAAAACTTGTTCTTTGAGGAATGTGAAGGCCCCAGGTCCGCTAGTTTCCACAAAAAATTTGTCTCATCTATCTGGTTAATGGAAACAGAATTAACGTTATCGCGGAAACTACAAATCAAACAGTTTGGTCTTCGATAAGTCACGAAAGGGAGACTTTCAACTACGAAATTGTTCTGCAACCAAAACATAGATTTGGCGCATGTTTTGTTTCACCATGCATCCTGAAAAGGTGCTTTTGTAGATACTTACTGGGGTTTCCGCTCAAGCGCCCCCTCCCATCGCCAGCTACACAGCCATGATGAAAATGGGACAAGAAAGGGGCGCTTAAGTGGAAGAATCAGGGAGTTTATGTATGTAACCCTGTTACCACGCTTGAAAAGAACATTGAAGTTCTAGCGATTGCTAATCGAAGTTGCTGAAGTAACGATATTCATTGTGCATATATCAATGCTTTCGTCAGCGTGCGACAGACAATGGGGCGGAGCTGTCTGCAGCAGAAATTGGCTTGAATCCTTGACTCTCGAGGGTAAACCTCAGAGGTCAACAACCCTCGAGGTGATTTCCGTTCGGAATATGAAGTTTCCCTCGAGTGTTTTCCCTCGACCTCGAGGGGAAACCTCGCGAGGTTTTTGCCCTCGAGGGTCATGGGGAAAACCTTGCAAGTTTCGGAATATGGCCCCAGAAGGAGACGCCAGCCCAGACCAAAGAGAAGTGTGTTGTAGTAGACCACTGTAGTGCCTGCGTTACCAATGACAGTGGTGTTAAAGTGCCTCAATCTTTGCTGGCCCCATTTCAGCCTGGCCAGTCGTTCGCCCGAGATAGAGAGGCTGGCTGATGAGCTTCTGCGAGTCGTCTTCTCCTACGTGGCAGTCAGAGACGTCAACAGACTGCGACGCGTCTCCAAGCGCTGGGATCGCCTCTGCAGCAGCTACAGTGGTCTTCTCAGAGTGGTGGAGGCCTCAGTGGTCCGCAGCAGTGATGTGGAGCCGGTGGAGTATTGCCTCTCTGTGACCACACACAAGGGCGTGACCAGTCACTGGACCGTCACAAATGAAGAGCAGCATAAGAAGGCCTCCAGCTTCCTCGTCGAAGAGTGCTGTCCCACGCTGACGCGCCTCTCTGTCGATCTGAGCTGCGTCTGGGACGAAGCCTCCAGCAGCACCCTTCTCTGGGACCTCCTGCAGAGAGTGGCGGTTCCGCTCAGGGAGAGTGGGCGCCTTCACTACCTCAAGCTGGCTTTGCCACAAAAGTTCAAATCCGGCGAAGATTACGGGAGAAAGAAGTTCTTTGATTGGGCCGAGGAGGTTGCCGGGGCCCCCAGCCTGCGCGCATTCTCCCTGCCAAAGCAGGAAAATGACGCTTTTCCAACGCGTCCATTCTTATGCTTGGCGGGGATTGGCCCACCCCAGGGGCTGGAGGAACTGTTCGCTGAGGACACTTCGTCAGACAGCCGCAACAGCCTTGTAGTCAACGGGGTGCTTCCAACGCTCAAGCGCCTGAGGCGTTTCTCCTCAACGGGTCTTCTCTCCTTGTGGGGACCGCTGCACGCGCCCGCCGACTTCGTCCCACCGCAGTTCGACAGTCTGACCCACCTGCACACTACCACCTTCGATGAGAGAAGCGGCGGCTCTCTCTTGCGATCTCTGGCCCTCACTGCCCCTCTACTCGAGAAGGTGCGCATTGGAAGTCTGGTAGTGGAGCCTCCGCACCATGGGCAGAATCCGCTTCCAGTCGGTTACGTCGACCTGATCCACTTCTGCCGCTCGCTGGCCAGCCTCGACGTCGGCGAAGTGAAGATTCACTGCCACGCCACACCGCTCGTTTTCACTCCACAAACAACGGATAGGGCCGCTCACCTGCCCCCGCTCAAGCTGTTCCACTCTGCCGATGGCCAGATGCTGCCATTCTCCTGCCCGTATACCGGTTGCCCCCTGCCCCACAACCAGAACGTGGACATTCGGCCGGGAAGTCTGATTGTGGGCGGCTCTGTGCAGCTGCTGGAAGAGGAAGAGGAGGTCGCCCAGATGCGCGCCGACTTCTGGAGGCCCTGGTTGAGTAACTGCCGCGACGGCGAAAGCTAGACGACTTAGTGTAGTGTCGACTGCCGCTTTGTCTAGGTTTACTCTTTGCTTGCTTTGTTTTGCTTCGTCCTCTGCGTCGTTCTTGCCGGTTCCTTTCAAAGCCGATGGTCGTAGCGGTGATTCGCTGAAATGTGAACTAGCTCGAGTACGGAAGGACTGAGTGCTCTTCTTCTACAAGCGACGGTGGCATTTCTCCATCAGACACAGCATTCTGCCCAAGAATCCGATCAGTGTCAGAAAGGTGTGGCGCATTGCCGTGCTTCGCTCTGAAACCGGTGTCATTCGACATGTCTTGTGCCTTCCCATTGAAATCGTGCCGTAGGCAACCAACGTAGCTGGCACTATCGGCGCAGCAATGTCGGTCCCAGGAACTACGGTAGTGTTGAACACCGCATGCATTATAGCACAACTTTATCAATGGTTTCTAGCCGACGAAGGCTGCTGACGCTTCTTTACCCCGGTTGTCATGAGGAGCCCCACCCCCCCCCCCCCGTCTTGGAAGCTTCTTGATCCATTCGCTCCTCTCGCTCTCGTGTTTGGTTGTGGAGAAAGGAAGGGGCGGAGAAGACGCGGGCAGGTGCTGCTGATTCCCCGTCGTCATCGACAGCGTCGCCCCAGCAGCAGAACAGAAGCAACAGGCGGTGACGAAGCCCCTTCGACCAGAGGACATTCGGCCGACCGTCGATGGCCGCTGGCGCCGCTCCTTCGGCCGGCCGACTGGAGTGCGGTCGGTCGGCCAGTGGAAGGGCGACGCCAGTCCCCAGCAGCCGGAAACGAAGCCGATTCTAGGAGCAGCAGACGGAAGATAGCCATCCACTTCAAACAAGAAGCGCCCAGCTGTCCTCGAGTCCTGTGCGTCGGCCCTACTCCAGAGGTCGACGCACTGCGGCCGGAGATAATCCGCTCTCTGCCGAGATACCCCATCGCGGTATTGTGACTCCATCATCACAGTAGTAAAGGCAAAGGCCAAGGAGTGCCGAAGCAGAAGAAGTCACTCCCCCGCCGCTTCACACAGTACGCCCAGCCACCGTCGCCTCGTAGGCGTCGAAGGCGTCGCTTCGACCAGAGAACAGTCAGCCGATCGTACTGCCGCCGCCGCCACCACCCCCGTGAGATCGATCGCATTGTAGTCCGCAAATGTGAACTCCCACCGTCCCCCTCCCCCTCCCCACAGTTATGGCCACCTAATACCTCCCATCACAAAGTAATGTCGAGTTATAAAATCCCAAGTCGATTAGTGCCATCCGTTCTTTCAATGCGTTGCGGTGGCAGTGTTGTGAACGTTGGTCGTGTGGCGGTTCGATGAAGGAAACGTTAAATTTTGAATTTATGGTCTACGGTATGCGACTCGATAGGAAGTTTGAAATTCGAAGTTACGGTGGTCTGATGGTTCAAATCGGGTCTAGCGTCGCCTAGTCGAAGCTTCTAGAAAGTTCTACGCTGGTTTGTCACGCCCGTTTTGCGCTTCCAGTGGAGAGTCAGTTGCTGAAATTTGTTCCGCGTATTTGAATCCGAAGCTAGCAGTTTGTCCTCTATCGAAATGGCGGCCGAGGTGGCTAGTGGCGAGTTCGACGTCGAATCGATCGTAGACTGCGTGTCAGTGGGCGCTTTGAGAAAGACTGGCACCAAATACGCCACGCCACACAGAGTCGAGTACCTCTCGGACAAGACACTGCTCTTTCTGGTTGGTGTGTGACTTTGCGAGAATTTTTGGCGAAATGTGGCTGAGATTTGTTTCCTCCGCTTCGTCAGGTCCACTGGAGCGGCTTTTCAGAGGAGGAGAGGACATGGGAGCCGCGCAGGAACATTTCCAAATGTGACGCCTTTTTGGAGTTCATCGAAGCGCATCCCGAATTCGGTTGGATCATTCTCTGATAGTGTATTTGTAGCACGTTGACATGCCTTGATTATAGCCACCCCCTCGAACAAGCGCAAGAAGAAGCCGGTCGAGGAAAGCGACGTGGCGGGCAAAGGGTCAGATGTGAGCGCAAAGAAAAGGTCCAAAACAAAGGAAAAGGAAAAGACCCCAAGGCGGAAGAATCTCGCGGCAGCTGCGTCTTCCCTAGCTGCATCTAAGGTAGATTGCATACCGGAGAACAGACATGCCATTGTCCCAGGATTTGCTAGTTGTCTTGTCTTTGTCTTTGTTCTTGGCCGCGAATATTAAATTGTCTTGTCTTTGTCTTTGTCCTATGTCTAATTTTCTAAATTGTCTTGTCTTTGTCTTGTCTTATCTTTAAATTGTCCTAAGATTGTCTCTAAATAGTTTTAGACAAAATAACCGCAGTGCTTGGCGAGTGCCTTTTCCAGCTTCCAGAGGCACTGTTTTTCGCCATGGCATAAGTTGGCAACCACCCAGATATTCCGTCTCTCTCAGTCCACCAATTGTTTCACCACGTTTGCCAAAGAAATGGTCTCGCCAGCACCAAATAGTAGCATTTTGGTGATATTGCCTCCCAATGTAAAGGACAATCTAGTGACAGATTAAGGACAATTTACTGATTTGTCCCAACTGTTTATTTTGATTGTCTTTGTCTTTGTCTTCTCCTTTCAAAAACACGGGACAATCCAAGTTGTCTTGTCTTGTCGGACAATTTAGCCGAGTTAAATTGTCTGAGACAATTGTCCTCTAAGGACAATGAAATGTCTGCCGGAGAATCGGCCACTGTTGCACGTACTCACGCACGCACCAACTCGCTTGTTTTCAGGTCGGCGAGCCTTCTTCTAGAGGAGGTCTGAGCAGTGGTGGTGGTCGTCGACAGCTCAGTCAGCCCACTTCTTCCTCCACTCTGACCCCAACAACGCCTGAAGTGGCTGCAGAGGTCCAGTCGTCAGTTGGACTGCCAGTCGACGCCTTCTCGCCCATCTCGGACTTCAGCGATGCGCCACGTGAAACGGTGGCGACTGCTTCAGGTGCTTCAGGTGTTGTGCATGATTGGTTGGTGGATGGCTGTGTTCTCACGTAAGTAACACTTTGCGCCAGGAAATGTGCCAATTTTGCACTCTAGAGATCATCCAGTTTCTTCAGTCGATGAGAGTATCTATTGAATCGTTCTTGGCCACCAGTTGTTATCATTCCCATTGTCTGAAGCCAAAGTTGTTTGTTTCAGAGAAGGCTTCGATAGACTCAGAAGTGGTCTTGTTGCTGGAGGAGCTCCTTGTCTCAGTGGCATCCCATCAGCGCCCCATTCAACGACCACTGAAGGGCATATTCGACGTCTTGGACTTCAGTCGCCCAGAGGCTCTGAAAGACAACGTGGGAGCTCTTCAAATGAAGGTTTCAGAATTCGTTTTCTGGCTCACTGGATAATACTAGTGTGTCTCTTGTCAGAGTGCTAGGAGCTCAGCCCCCAGCGACCCTTTTCCCAGCTCTGGTGCAAGCGGAGACCTTCAGAAACTTGATGAAGATACTGGGTGAGTTGCGTTCGAGTACTGACGCACTGAGTCGGAGACGCCGTGAAATCATTTCAGAGGGTCGGGCGCTCCATCGCCTCCTCAACCGACTTCGCAAAGGGTCGTCGCCGTTCCAGCGGCGAAATGGGCCGCGTTTCAGGCGTCTTTGCAGAAGGCGAAAAAGTTGCGCGATTTGACTTCATTGCACTTTAGACACTTTGGTAATGAATCTTTCTCAGGGAACTGGTGGAGTCGTCCAAGGAGTGTCTGAAGTCGTTCACACCCATGCCATACTCGGACATGCCCTGTGGAATGGCTGATGACCTGAGAATGACCGGCTCTGAGCATCTGCGACTCAGACAGACTATGAGAACGGTCTGTTTGTTGTCACTTGGCGATTTCAGTGACTTTTTGTCAGGTTGATTGGAATTCCATATCTTCAAAACGCCCAATCGGCCGCTGGCAAGTCGCGATCCTTGTCAGAAGCTGTCAAGTGGGCGCGTCAGGCGGCGCTGAGTGGCAGCTACAGTACCTTTGTAGCAGTTTTCGACGAGTTGGCTGGAGGCCTTGTGGACACACTGAAACTGGAAGATCTTCAGATGGCCAGACGAGGATTGTCTCAGGTGGGACTTCAGGTGTCTGTGATCAGTTTTCCCATTGGTTGCCACTGGCACTGACCATTCTGTGGAGTAAACAAACCACGTCTGCATTCTGTAGTGATTGTACTGCCCGCTAGTCATCTGTGAGGTGAAACCACTGGGCTGTCGTCCCTTGCAGGCGTGTCTGGCAGCTGAGGCAGGCGGCAACGGCAGCACTCTTCTCCTGTCGTTGGCCTGGTCACGCGAAGGCCTCAGAGAGTGCTGCGTGGAAGCCAAAGGATCTGAATACGTCGTTCAGTGCTGTGGGATCATTGGACGCCTACTGCGACAATTGGATGCCAAGACTGCGCTCACAGTGGTCAATCAGAGAACGACATCCAGAGGATGGACGCCATTGCTGCTAGCCGCCGCTTGTGGCAGAGTCTGCCAACTGAAGGCACTGCTGGACCATGGTGGGCATTCAGTGGTCCCAGGGGGTGTTTCAGGTAATGGTGCACAGGTGCACCTTTGATGTAACTTCAGGTGCGCGCCCAGAGTTGACCACCAGACAGGGAATGAGCCCTCTCCACTTGGCCGTGCAGAGTTTCAGTCTGGAAAAGGTACATAGATTGCGCTCACTCACATGACTTGAAGGAAGCGCTGTAGTGTTCATTGCAGTTTCACTGTCATCCATCAGTTTCAGTCACTGTCATTGGTTCGCGTCGGAGCCGAGCTGCACTGTCCAGGGCGCCTGGTCTCCAAAGGGCCCTGTGACAGTCACACTCCCCTGCAGTTGGCCCCACTGAGGAATGACCACGTTGAAGAATTGCTGAAGCGCTGGAACGACACTCTAGAGAGGAAGCTGAACAGCCTGGGACTGGACCCCATTGCCTCTGACACGCCTTCGGATCACTGGAGAAGCCCTCTGAGATGGATGCGCGTGGTAGACTTGGTTGCTGAGTTGCTGATGGGACCAGTGGCGTAGCCAGGGGGGAGCAATCGGGGCAAATGCCCCCCCCCCCCAGATGCCAGCTTTGCCCCCCCCCCAGATGGTCAGCATGAGAAAAAAATTTTGCCTGCGGCGCTGTAAATAGTAAAAATTTTCGCCTGCGGCGCTATAAATAACAAAAATTTGTGCCTGCGGCGCTATAAATAATGAAGATTTTTGCCTGCGGCGTTAAAAATAGTAAGAATTTTGCCTGTGGCGCTGCAAAATTGAATACATTTGCCTGCTTCGCTGTAAATAGCAAGATTTTGCCTGCGCGATCATTTTGCACCCGGTAGCGCTCAACGAATTGCTGAAAAATTTTGCCCTCCCCAAAATTATTTTGCCCCTCCCACCTGACAATCCTGGCTACGCCACTAGATGGAACATGTGAAGGCGCTCGAATGTGACTGCCACACTTTCCTTCAGAGAACTGAAGGTACTTCTTCTGACACTTCCAATTCCAAGCCAGCGCCAGTGACTCTCTCCACGTTCCTTCAGCTACCGAATGGTGGCGCGAGCTTGAAGGTGGGATAGTTGCTGGGTTGATTGGTTGGGCTGCTATTATGTGTGTGGTGCGCTTTCAGGGCGCTAGACTGCACATGTCGGTTGCCGGTGTCTCTGTGGAAGCTTCTCCCGACGAGCCTTCTGTGAGCCGACTGTCCACTGGACCTCTGGTGGGCTGGGACAGAAGCCTCGTCAGGTGGAGACAACTTCTATACCTACCTACCTACTATGGTGTGAACGTGAAGCACCACCTGTTGAATCTCATATGTGCTGACTTTGCAGGGTGAATGGCAAGTCGCTGACTCTTCAACAGAGAACGACTTCCCTCCACAAGGGACAGTTTGGGACGCAGTTAACGATCGAGAAGCGAAACAGTGGTTGTGTTTTTTTTTATACTCCACAAAAGGTGTGGAGTATATAGCGATTGTGCGCGAAACGCAGAAAATTACAGTCAACGGCGTTCGCGCGTGAAGCGGCCGATTTCCAAACGGTCTTTTGCGTTGGGTAGGCCTAGTGAGTGGGCAGGGTGGACACCAAACGGGGTCACGCTGCGGGACCCCGTTGGCGGGAAATTCAAAAATTTAAATTTTCAAAGTACTGAAAAATGGGTTGAGCAAGGTAGAACTCGAAAAAGTTGCATATAATGGTATACACTATCTTTTGATATGTTGCAGTACTCGATAATATCTAGCCCGCAAAAAAAGAATTGGATCGCTGCGGGACCCCTTTTGGCGCCAAATTTGAAAAATTAGCGATTTTTCTCTATTTTCCGACTTTGACGGGTTGCTGTGCGAGCTAGGTAGCAGCTAGAGCGGCGAGACCGCTTTTGTTGCTCCTTTCCAGATGTCCTCTATCGAATGAGCCACGAACGGAGAAAATCGGTTGAAACACAAAAAGTTATTCTCCCGCAACTTTTTCGACTCCGGGGTCGAAAATTGCGATTTTCGCGTTTCGACGTCTGTAGCGCCCGAATGCGTTGCCGGATCGTTCCAAAAGTGGTTTTAAACGATTCTACGTTAAAATCTGGTCCAGAAAACTGTTTTTGGCAAATTTGCAGAGGTACAGTAACCCTGCCGCGTCCATTTGAATTTTGGGTGTCCGGTCGACTTTGGCGATATTATACTCGATTTCGGGGTTTTCGGGGGCGCTGATTACGAATTTGGCATTCGGTTAGTGTTTAGATGATGTTTGAACGTACCTATGACGAATTCGCATGCTACCGTACCCCAAGTGCAGAATTTCGGTTCTGCGAGTCCATAGGAAATTAGGGGTGTTGTATGTTGATTCCGAGGGTATTCTGGGATGTACATAGATCACGAATTCGGCGTTAGTTTGGCGATTGGGGGTGTCAGGGGGCCACAACAGCAGATGAGTCACCGTGCATAGGAGTTCAAATTTGTGGAGTATACTGCGTCCCCCGGACGACTTGCCTGGTTAGAGTCAAAATGCAGTGGATATTTTGGAGACTATTGTGTGCGAAGATTTCCTATACCCTCAGGCGACGTGGATTGGGCAGAGGTGGATTTGGTGCTGCGACTGGTTCCCAGAAGACGGGCCGACCAATCAGAGAATCCCTTCGTATTCTGGCGAATCAGCGGCCAGATGTGATTGCGATTGTGATGAATGGTGCACACGGATTGGGTAGTTACTGTTTTCGCTTCTTGCCGTTCACTGTTGATGCTACACGTTGTTGCAAATGCAGTATAGAGCTCTGTGTTTGCCTACTTCTACTCGCGCGCCCAGTAGTCTTTGTCGCTTTCTGGAGGTTGAGCTAGTTTCTCCGTGGTACGGTACCTCTTTGGCTGCAGTATGCTTTGTATGCTTTCTCTATACGTGCGTTGGAAGCGAAGTAAAGCAGTACTATCGTAGCTTCGCTCTAAGACTGAGTTGAATCGTGCCGGCCTGTGCGTTGTCAGGCGGTTTAGTTTTGTCCACACCGAGCGAATGTGCAGTTACGACCGTTCATTGTTCTGTTATTCCATTTGTCGGAACACTGAAACGACTCAAGTGGGCATTCGTAGCGCACTGCCCAGAGTGAGCTGAAGGAAGCATTGAGAAATGGCCTCTTCTACTCCAAAGCGAGCAAAGGAGCCACTAGAAGAAGCGCAGGTGAGAGTTGAGTGCGCCGAATGAGAGGGCGGTCTCGGTGGATTACTGTAACAGTGCGTGGCTGACACTACTATGTGTGCGCTGCACTCTGGTTGGTAATGACAAATGGGGGGGGGGGGGGGCTTCAGATGTCCCGGCACTTCCTCCAAACTACGAGCGAATCACAGCACAGTGTAATAGTTATCGATACATACATATATTTCATGTAAAAATGCCCAAAGGGCAGAAAGAAAGAATATGTTCCATCTGTGTGGGTGTAAAGCATCTAAAAGTAAGAGGATACAAGGTTACGGTATTGTTGCACAAGGTCATAGGTTTGTTGCAACAACTACGGCGCGAAGCGCCGTAGTTGTTCACAGTGAAAGGTTATCGTATCCATTCCTCATCTATTCATACAGCGTTGATTGAAAGAAAGCATTTACAATTATACTTATCCCTGCCGACTGCGCGCACGTCACAACGACACGCCTTATTGAATGCCAAATATGTTGCCGGCGTGTCGTTGTGACGTGCGCGCAGTCGGCAGGGATAAGTATAATTGTAAATGCTTTCTTTCAATCAACGCTGTATGAATAGATGAGGAATGGATACGATAACCTTTCACTGTGAACAACTACGGCGCTTCGCGCCGTAGTTGTTGCAACAAACCTATGACCTTGTGCAACAATACCGTAACCTTGTATCCTCTTACTTTTAGATGCTTTACACCCACACAGATGGAACATATTCTTTCTTTCTGCCCTTTGGGCATTTTTACATGAAATACTCTTACTTTTACATGGCTGCAAGCCTTACTCATGTCGCACGGCTCTGCGTAGCCTACTACATCATGGGCCACTGGTCTTCCAGTGATGACGTCTACACGGGAGGTACTACCAGCAACCAATTGACCACAAAGGGTTTGCCAGATTGCGAGTACACAACCAATGCAGACATCTCGGTGCACGAACAGGCGCAGTTATCACATGTTGTTACGCGCGCGCGTGATTGTCATTTCAGCAATCATCAAGAAGACGCCTCTACGGACTCTGTGGGCAAGAAGGTTCCTGTTGTTCGCCAGTGAACAAGATGGTGCTGCATTACCGTTCCACACCGCGAGGAGGTAGGTACCAGGTGGAACATGTTCTGCACTTCGGCCAGTTTGCTCAGTTGCTTTAGTCTCTTTCGACTCGGTACCCTTCAGCTGCAGCAACATTTCAATCTCGCTCTGTGTTCACTTCCTTCTAAGGAACAACAGCACAACTCTGTCCAGGTTTGAAATGAACTTCTTGACAACCCTTGGCTGTTGGTCGTCATTCAGCCAAAGCCACGTGTTCCCCTCAACTCTGGCGAAGGTCTTGTAGTGGCCGCTGTGCGGCGTGTCGCCTTCGTGACAAATGGCAGCCACAGTCTCAAAGTTGGCGCCCAGAATTGGCTGGTTGTTGGCGTGGAAGCCCGTCAGCTTCTTGTTCAGCCTCACCATTTGCCCCTGCGGATTGTTGTAGAATGGGTTGATCTGAATGATCAGATACCGCATATCTTGGGGGAACGTCAGTTTCAGTTCCTTGTTGTGCAGAACATTCACTCCGCAGTTGGGGCAGTTCATTTCAACTGTGGCCGCTTGCTTGATCCAACTGGCAAACGTCTGCTGGCCGTCATGCGCCTGCTCCGTCTTCAGCGTGTTGCAGAGGATCACTGACTGGTGGTGCATTGGACTTTGCCGTCCGCACGTCAGGCAGGTTTTCAGTTCATTTTGGTTGAATCTGAACAACTCTGCAACAGTGCCAGGGAACACGTGGTCGAGCAGATGAGCCAAGAACTCGAAACTGTCCATCTGTTGCCGCGCTGAGTAGTTCTGCAGCGTCGCTACGTCTTGGCCCATCGCAATCCAGATCAGTCTGAGTCTCTCGTACACTTTCTTTCGAAATTCCGTGCACGACATGGTGTCTCCATTTGAATTGCCACTGACAAAGCCCACCATCTCTGCGCCGATTTCATCCGCTTCGTTCTGGGCGCTGTGATCTGCCATTCTCTGGCAGCACTCTGGCAACTGAATCAGCGCTTGGACCACGCTGTTGCAGTAGCACTCCACCCGAGTGGTGTTGGTCAGTTTCAGTCGTGGCGGAATCTCAGTGGCGTTGGCTTTGCCACTCTTGGAAGACACCTGCAGCAGTCCCATGACTGGCTGAAGTGTGGTCGCCGGCACCACGCATTTGGCTTGTTCCAAAGCCTTCTTCCTCTCAAACTCTGGGGGCAACCTGTTGTACACTCCGAACGGTTCCATTCCCACAGACCTCTTCAGTCGGTTGTACTCTTTGACGGCGCTTTCAGCTGCGACTATTTTGGTCTCGTCCAACTCTATGATCTTAACCGCCGCCAGCGTCCTCACCCTTGACAACGCGACGTAGCTCATTCCCTTGTCAAATACCTTTGACCCTAGGTAGAGCAACGCTGAGTCCAGCGAGGCGCCTTGCGCTTTGTGAACGGTCATACTGTAAGCCAGTGACAGGGGGAACTGCGACCTTTGCGCCTTTATTCCCGTCGAAGGCTCGAATGGAGCTGTTACACGCTCAATCACTTCCGAAAGTGAAATTGAGTCGAATTTGATTGCCACCTTTGTGACGTAGCCATTGGCTCTCTGGTAAATCTTCGTCACAGTTCCAAAGCTGCCATTGCAGAGTCCTCTCGTCACGTCGACGTTTCTCTTGAGCATCACTCTAGCTCCAGTGGCCAACAGTAGTTGGCTCTCCAGTCCAGCGGTGTCCGAGGTCTTCAGCTTCTGTTGCTGGCCTCGCTTCCTGGGACCTTTCGTGGCCGCTTGGGTGTGTCCCGTGTCAACTGCTGGGATCTTCACCGTGGTCAGGCCCTTCAGTTGTATCACGGCCTTGTTGAATTCGACCACATTCTCAACCATAGGCAGCAGGCAGACTCCCTTGCAATCCATCTGATTGACGTAATACTCTGCCGCCTTCTGTAGCTTGTTCCCCTCTGTTTCAGGTATCACGACCTGCTTTCTCAACAGTTCCAAGTCTTCTCTCGTGGGAACGCCAATGCGGACTCTGCTCAGCAAGGCGCCATAGGTCTCATCCTTCGACTGGCGCATATTCTGCAGGAGCTCACTGTAGGAGAACTCTTCCCACAGGTTCAGTCCAAGTGACAGCCCTCCAAACACCTCCTTGCCCTCCTGAGTACTGAGCGGGCAGAATGGAAAGTTTCCATTCACTGGCTTTAGTTGGAGAAGATCTCCACAGACGATGATATTCTTACCGCCAAAGCTCAGTGAGTCATCTCCTTTGAGTTCGCAAAGTCGGCGGTGAATGGTCATTAGCGTCACGCTCGACACCAACGAGATCTCGTCGATCACTATCAGTTTCAGGTGCTTCAGTTGTTTGCGCAGCATTTTCACCTTCTCAGCTGGCAGACTGAAGTACTTGGCGTGCTTCGACTGCCTCGTGTGCTGGACGGGCAGCGTGAGGAAGCTGTGCAGCGTCTGCCCACCAACATTGTGGGCCGCCAGACCCGTGGGCGCTGCCAGTGCCACGACGTCGTGCGTCTCGTCCTCCTCCGAGTGCATCACACGGACGCAGTCAGCGATGGCGTCAATCAACACAGACTTGCCACAACCTCCCATGCCAGAGAGAAATGTGCGGATCGGCGCGTGCTTGGCCTTGTCGTCGCAGTCTTGGCCTGTGCACAGTTTCTGGTGATTCAGTTGCAACACCACCTTACTGAGAACCGCACTCTGTTCCACGTTGAGACGACAGAGCTTGTCTTCAAGATCGTCTGCGTCCACTGGCTCCTTCAGAACCTCTCTTTCTTCAGCAACGTCTATAGCAGTGGCGGCGGCCAAGTTTGGCTCGTCATCATCTGGCCCGTCTGTGTCCATGGTCTCATCCTCTTCAGAGGTCAGTTCACTGAGTTTGTTTGCCAGTTCGGCCGCCTTCTCAATTCGCGCCCTGGCCTCAGCGAACTCTGCCATGGGCTCCAGATCTTTCACTGCAGCTTCAAAGGCCGCCTTGTAGGTTTCGTGATCTCCCAGCAGTTCAGCTTCGTCTCTCCACGGTTTGAAGAGAAGCAACAGCTGGTAGAAGTACTTCTCCTGAGTCTTGCCTTCAGGTTTATAGTACGGCGTCTTAACGACCTTCGGCTTTTTCCTAAGCCTGAAGCAGCCCAAGCCATTTTTCAGCTCGTAGTAATTCTTCCTCTCCTCAATGTCATTTGGTATGGCCGTCTCGTGCTCATACCAGGAGAAGAGTTCGTACAACGACTTTTCCTCCAGACAATCTGGCCTGTTCTTGTAATAATCATCCACGAAATTCTTGTTCACTGTATCAGTCGACTCATCCCTCAGCTCCTTGAGCTTCTGGTAGTCGATCATGCGCCTTTTCCTGTCTGGCTTCCATCTGGCATTCAGCCAGTCCACGTGCACTGAACTGCCGTGCAGATGAATACCCAGGAGCTTGGCCGCCGCCTCCATTGCCCCCGTCTGCCTCTGACCCAACGCTCTTAGGCCAACTGAATAAAGACGCGACCTGAGACTTTTGTCAGTGGATATCGCGTCGAACAGTTCCTTGATGGCGTTCTTCTCTGCCTTGGTGATGTAGGAGGTTATGTACCTCAGCAACACCAGGCTGTTCTCGCCAACGAACTGCAGGTC
>JASAMZ010012987.1:7500-10969 GCA_030248115.1 Linhomoeus sp. GSCO2_2 | reverse complement strand
AAGGATTTTTTGACCAGTTGCCTCAGCAAGTTCGCGTTTAGCAAAACTCTACTTGTTTCTGCAAGTTTGGTAGCGGGCTGTCTATTTAAACTTCGCCGCTCCAAATAAAATGCTTGCTCAACCAGTGGTCAGCAGTTGACCGCTAGTGTTTAGCCACGCAAGACAAAGCGACCGTTACTTCAAGATATGATGTCGGCGGGATGTATTACTTTAGTTAAGATTATTACGGTATGCCGAGTTCAGAGGTGACCATAGAAACTGATTTAGTTTCAGTTTCAGTTCCAATATCAGTATCAGTTTTAATTTTAGTTTTAGTTTCAGTTTCAGTAAAAAAATTTCTTGAGTTTTAATTCAGTCAGGGGTGACCATAGAAACTGACCCAACAAGTACCAGAAAAGTGCAAATTTTGCGAAAAGTTGGCCAAAAAGTTTCAAAAATCGCTTAATTTTGGTCAAGAGTCCAGTTTGCACGTTATACCACTTTTTCAAGTTTTATACCTTACTTATACTATACCACCCCCAAATTTTGGTTGTTATATCAGCTCAAAATCTCAAATTATGCTTTACTTTATACTATACCATTCCCAGATTTCGGTTGCTATACTATACCTATAAGTATAATTATGCCATAAAATTTATACTTATACCAGACCACTGGCCAATTTTGAACTTATACCAAGTAAACGACAAAGTGCACTCAAGGAAAGCAACAACAATTGTTGCAATGTCGCACACAAGTGAGCTTCCTTTGGACTAAAGGGCTCATATCTTGCTAAGGAGTACATTTGGATGAGACTTTATCTATTTTAGGCCTTTGCGAAGTGCAGTGCAATGCAGCTCAAAATTTGTATTCTATGTGATGGTTTCATACTACAACGTTTTATACCACAAAGTAAAAGTTAGGTATAAAACTGCAAGTTGTACTATACCAACCCCAAATATTTGCCTTACACTATACCAATACTTATACCACGGTTGAATTGGTTAATTATACCTTACTTATACCTTACCAAAAGGCTATTTTAGGATGTTATACCTTACTTATACCAGGTATAAGTAAGGTATAATGGTATAAGTATAAATTGCCACGGTATAACGTGCACACAAGACCGTCCAACATATAGCACAGCAGGAGAAATCTTTGCTATTCTCATGCGCCGCAGGCAAAATTGCTGCAATTATTAAGAGCAGGGAAATATTTCAGAAAATTTCTAGGTGTTCACTCGGGGGTAGGGTAGGGGGGGGGGGGGGGGGGGGAGGGGGTTACCGGAAGGGGGTATGGATGGTGAAACCTCCGGCTAGCCCCCCCCCCCCCCCCCCCCCCCCCCCCCCCCCCCCCCCCCCCCCCCCCCCCCCTCTCTACGGCTGCACGTACGATACTGTATTCTCCAACGAAGGTATTCTCCACTGATCGGATTCCACACGACGGGATCCGAACCAACTGCTACTATTCTATGCAAAAGGCTGCTTCGCTTTGAAACCAACCCGCAGATGGAGTGCACAAGTTGCGTCGCTTCTTCCGCCCCATATTCATCCATCAAGTTGAGCGGGGGAACATTCGTGACTGGGTCATGAATGTCTCTGAATGGCAGCCCGTTTGGCCGAGTGTCTCTCCTCGTGCAGTCGACAGCGCAGCCCAGTCTCCCCACCGACTGAGGTACTAGCGCCGAAAGAAACACTGCGAACGGGAGGGCAGCAATCGGCATGTTTGAGTGAATTGTCGATGGCATGGCAGAACTTCTGTTTCTTTGACGAGGATATGATGACAGTGTCGTTATTGCGTCAGAGAGGCCGCGAGATGCGATTGCTTTGTTTGTTGTTCCGTGGAAGAGGGCCAGGTAGTTTTTTCGCCGCGCCCCAGCGCGGCGAGTATATATACGGACGCTATTGTCTGTTCGTGTTTCCGTCTGTGTGTGTGTGTGTCTGTGTGTGTCACAAAACTATAGTCCATTCAAGAAAGGCGTGCACTGGGTGGTTTTTCGAGTCTGCAGACTTTGCGCTTTGGGAAACCCAAATGATTTATACATCGTTGGATACCCCTGTCTGAGTGTGTTGGCGCGGTTCGTGTTTAGCCACAATCACGCAACACGCACCGGTTTGAGGCGCACATGAAAAATTCGAGGTTTTGCACAGAGCGGGCGATTTTGATAATTTTTACACCAGGTGTTCCACAAGGTGTCCTCATATCATGTTTCAAATTTCAGCGAAATCGGTTGGCCGCAGCGTTAGTTATGGACTGCCGCGTGCACCCTACTTTGGCCCAAAATGGCCAAAATCGCCGAAATTGGCCAAAAAGGGTACACTTTTTTAATAACTCAAGAGAGAAGTGGTGAAATTTCTTTAAACTTTCTATGTGTGAACTAGGATCAATTGTCTACACAATGGAATAAACCCCATCTTATTCGGTTTCGACACTCTCGAATACGACTCAATCAAAGAGACCCTACTTTTGGCCAAAACGACGCTTTTCGACCTGCTGGATGGCCTCGATCTGCAATCCAGCCGAAAAGCGTCGTTTCGGCCAAAAGTAGGGTCTCTTTGATTGCGTCGTATTCGAGAGTGTCGCAACCGAATAAGATGGGGTTTGTTCCATTGTGTAGACAATTGATCCTAGTTCACACATAGAAAGTTTAAAGAAATTTCACCACTTCTCTCTTGAGTTATTAAAAAAGTGTACCCTTTTTGGCCAATTTCGGCGATTTTGGCCATTTTGGGCCAAAGTAGGGTGCACGCGGCAGTCCATAACTAACGCTGCAGCCAACCGATTTCGCTGAAATTTGAAACATGATATGAGGACACCTTGTGGAACACCTGGTGTAAAAATTATCAAAATCGCCCGCTCTGTGCAAAACCTCGAATTTTTCATGTGCGCCTCAAACCGGTGCGTGTTGCGTGATTGTGGCTAAACACGCACCGCGCCAACACACTCCGACAGGGGTATCCAACGATGTATAAATCATTTGGGTTTCCCAAAGCACAAAGTCTGCAGACTCGAAAAACCACCCAGTGCACGCCTTTCTTGAATGGACTTTAGACATGGGTTAGTGCCACCCGATGGAGTCGAATGCGCTGAGTAACGTGCCGATGTCCGTTTCTGTTGCTAATTTCCATATTTCGAGATATTTACAATTAAAATACGAAAATGGCAAAAATGACACTTTTATTTACAAGTCGTATCGGCAAAGTTTTTGCTGCAATGGAAAGGGCATACTACGCGATGAATTTGTGACATAGTTTCGGATTTTGGAATTTACGAAATTATATTTTCAAGGTTTTTGTCAAAATTCCCAAATTTCGACAATTTCAAACGGCTTAAATTTCAGAATTTCTTTGCACCGATGTATTGAGCATAGTCTGCCAAGTATTTATCAAATAGTTTCAGCGAATATAATTAACGAAATTAAGGATATTTTCAAGGGTTTTGTCAAAATTCCCAAATTTCGACAATTTCAAACAGCTTAAATTTCAAA
>JASAMZ010012987.1:0-2500 GCA_030248115.1 Linhomoeus sp. GSCO2_2 | reverse complement strand
TATGCCTACATTTGTTCAGAGTTCGTGTCAACTGTCAAACAATAACTGGGGATGGTTACGGCACACGGTGCGCTCAAGCTACAGATTGACGGTGCGCGACTTGCTGACACGACACTCAACAGAAGAAGAATCGAACAAAATAGGACCTTTCTGCTTCCGCTCTCTCTCGCCTTTTATGCGTGCTGATTTTGCGCAGAAAGTAGGGGGGGGGGGGGGAGGAGTTGCGCTCGCTCGGGCGCTCCGAGAGCAAAACCAGAATCGTGCGTGCAAATCGCCGCGAAAACGTCCGGTAATAGTTTCTGTTGGAACTTGCGCGTGCGTCTACGCTCGGCCTCCGCGGGCAAATCGCCGCGAAAACGTCCGGTAATAGTTTCTGTTGGAACTTGCGCGTGCGTCTACGCTCGGCCTCCGCGGGCAAATCGCCGCGAAAACGTCCGGTAATAGTTTCTGTTGGAACTTGCGCGTGCGTCTACGCTCGGCCTCCGCGGGCAAATCGCCGCGAAAACGTCCGGTAATAGTTTCTGTTGGAACTTGCGCGTGCGTCTACGCTCGGCCTCCGCGGGCAAATCGCCGCGAAAACGTCGGGTAATAGTTTCTGTTGGAACTTGCGCGTGCGTCTACGCTCGGCCTCCGCGTGCCAATCGCCGCGAAAACGGCCGGGAATAGTTTCTGTTGGAACTTGCGCGTGCGTCTACGCTCGGCCTCCGCGGGCAAATCGCCGCGAAAACGTCGGGTAATAGTTTCTGTTGGAACTTGCGCGTGCGTCTACGCTCGGCCTCCGCGGGCAAATCGCCGCGAAAACGTCCGGTAATAGTTTCTGTTGGAACTTGCGCGTGCGTCTACGCTCGGCCTCCGCGGGCAAATCGCCGCGAAAACGTCGGGTAATAGTTTCTGTTGGAACTTGCGCGTGCGTCTACGCTCGGCCTCCGCGGGCAAATCGCCGCGAAAACGTCCGGTAATAGTTTCTGTTGGAACTTGCGCGTGCGTCTACGCTCGGCCTCCGCGGGCAAATCGCCGCGAAAACGTCGGGTAATAGTTTCTGTTGGAACTTGCGCGTGCGTCTACGCTCGGCCTCCGCGGGCAAATCGCCGCGAAAACGTCGGGTAATAGTTTCTGTTGGAACTTGCGCGTGCGTCTACGCTCGGCCTCCGCGGGCAAATCGCCGCGAAAACGTCGGGTAATAGTTTCTGTTGGAACTTGCGCGTGCGTCTACGCTCGGCTGATTTCCAATCCTCCACGTCGTCTCGAGAGAAGGAAACGTTGGCGCGTCGTCGTCGCCTCCCCTGGGCCACAGAGAAGGAGAAAGAGGGAGAGACAGAGAGTGGAGAATTTCTACTTCTGTCTGCACGTATACTCCTGTCCTCCAGTCTAGACGCCGACGTCGCGTCTGACTGGTCGCGAACGCAGCACTAGGTAAGAACGAACTCTTGCAAATTCGTCATTGCCCCGCGTCTGAACTGAGAGAGACGGCGCAAGGCCGGGCAAAAACCCGCGTGAGAACTCACTGTCGGCAGCGTAATTGACTGCATAAAGCAAGTAGTGCGTGCAGAAGCCCCTGCATAGAAGGATTTCGGCCCGACTGGGGCGATAGTAGATGGAGACATACCCATACATAGGTGATACTGTAAAGTCTATGGCTCAACGTCAACACCTATGGAAACAGAGTCATTTGCATCGACCCATGGAAAGCAGCCACTGTTTACAACATGTATTGACCTATGGTTTACAGTTAATGCTCACAACAGTCCAGAGGAGATTCAGATAGATCTAACGTCATTTGATATTGTGCCTTTGCCAGTGCCTGCTTTTAGGGTTGCATCAGCTCCCATGCCCAAGAATGTACTGAAGCTAACACATGGCTGCTTGCATTTAGCCCATAGGAGATTTCAGATAGATCTAATGTCTTCTAGCACTGTGCCCCTGCCAGTGCTTGCATTTGCCATTGCGCCTGCTCCCGTGCCTTTGATTACACTGAATTTTGCATACATGTGTTTGTGTTTAGGTCGAGGTTTCAGATAGATCAAACGTCACTTGACACTGCGCCCCTGCCAGTGCCTGCATTTACCATTGCGCCTGTTCCCGTACCTCTGAATACACGTCAGAGTCTCATAGAGACAACTCTGTAGTGATATGGTGACACGACAGTGCGAAATTTCCACGAGACACTCCATGGTGCTCAGAATGTACTGTGCAGCTGTTATTTTCGTAATTTTTGTAGAATTTAGTAATTTGCAAAAGTTTTAAAATAGGAAGGGACAAATCGCAGTCAACGACGGTTCTTTTGATGTATAGATCTCCAGGATCCATCGCGTGTGTCGCGAGAAAATGGCTGGACAGACAAACAGGCAGAACCGCTGCCGCTTAGTATATAGGACTAAAGTCATTAGCCCATAGGAGAATCTCAATGATCAATAGCCCATGGTTAATCTGCAGAGCATAAAGGAGATAATGCAATAATCGAATTTAGTGCACGCAAGTCATTACAGTTAGATCTCAAGTC
>JASAMZ010012986.1:0-14195 GCA_030248115.1 Linhomoeus sp. GSCO2_2 | reverse complement strand
AGTACTACTAGTGCCTATAGTGATAACTAGAGCCTTTAGCCCATAGGAGAATCCCTATGGTCAATAGCCCATGGGTAATCAGCCTGTAGGACATTTGAGATAGCCCTCAAGTCATTTGACAATGTGCCCCTGCCAGTGCCTACATTTACTACTGCACCAGCTCCCATGCCTGTAAATACACAATAGACACTTGGCTTTAGCTCATAGACATTTGGATTTAGCCCGTAGGACAGTTCAGATAGTTCTCAAGTCATTCTACCCCGCACCCCTGCCACTACCTACGTTTAGGATCGCACCAGCTCCAGTGCCTGTAAATACACAGTAGACGCTTGGGTTTAGCCTATAAACATTTGGCTTTAGTCCATAGGACATTTCAGATAGATCTCAAGTCATTCGACCATGTGCCCATGCCAGTGCCTACATTTAGGCTCGCACCAGCTCCCGTGCCTGTAAATACACAATAGACACTTGGGTTTAGTCCGTCGACAATTGGGTTTAGCCCGCATGACAGTTCAGATAGATCTCAAGTCATTCGACCCAACGCCCCTGCCACTGCCTACGTTTAGGATAGCACCAGCTCCAGTGCCTGTAAATATGCAGTAGACGCTTGGGTTTAGCCTATAAACATTTGGGTTTAGTGCATGGGGCATTTCAGATAGATCTCAAGACATTCGACCCTGTGCCCCTGCCAGTGCCTACATTTAGGCTCGCACCAGCTCCCGTGCCTGTAAATACACAATAGACACTTGGGTTTAGCCCGTTGACAGTTCGGTTTAGCCCGCAGGACATTTCAGATAGATCTAAAGTCGTTTGACGTAGATGCAGAATAGTTTGATGCTGTGTCCCTGCCAGTGCATGTAGTGCCTGCGAATACACTTTGGAGTCGCACAGAGACAACTCCATAGTGAATGGTGACACTATAAAGTGCTTTTGGCGCAAAATCAAATGTCAGTCACACGAAATCAAACGTCAGTTGATGCTGTGTCCCTGCCAGTGCATGCAGTGCCTGCGAATACACTTTCGAGTCTCACAACGACAACTCTGTAGTGAAAGGACACTGCAAAGCTTTTTGGCGCGAAGTCAGACATCAGTGACAGCGTGCTACGAATTTTGTGTTCAGAATGTACTATTGCAGCTGATATTTGTGAAAAAATGTGGAATTTAGTCATCGGTCAAAATTCTAAAACCAAAGATGCAAAACTACATGTTCTGACGGTCAGTTTAAGCTATAGATCATCGCGATCCATCAACTGTAGCGAGCGCTAGAGCGTTTACAGACAAACAAACAAACAAACAAACAAACAAACAGACAGACAGACTCTAGGCCGCTTAGTATATAGGACTAGAGCCTTTAGCCCGTAGGAGAATCTCTATGGTCAATTGCGCATGGGTAATCTGCAGAGCATGAAGGAGATAACGCAATCATCCAACTCAATGACCGCAGGACACTTTAGTTGGATCTCAAGTAATTAGACCCTGTGCCCCTGCCAGTGCCTATGTTTAGGATCGCACCATCTCCAGTGCCTGTAAATACACAATAGACACTTGGGCTTAGCCCATAGACAATTGGGTTTAGCCCATAGAACATTTCAGATAGATCTCAAGTCATTCGACCTTGTGCCCCTGCCAGTGCCTACGTTTAGGATCGTACCATCTCCCATGCCTGTAAATACACAGTAGATGCTTGGGTTTAGCCCATAGACATTTGGCTTTAGCCCGTAGGAAATTTCAGATTGATCTAAAGTCATTTGACATAGATACAGAGCAGTTTGATACTGTGCCCCTGCCAGTGCACCCAGTGCCTGCGAATACACTTTGGAGTCTTGGAACGACAACCCTTTAGTGGATGGTGACACTGTAAAGCGCCTTAGGCACAAAATCAAACGTCAGTGACAGCGTTTGGTGCTTTCTGTGCTCAGAATGTACTGGCGCAGCCGATATTTGCGAATTATTGTGGAATTTAGTCATCGTTCAAAGTTCAAAAAGTAAAGATGCAAAACCGCGTGTTCAGACGGTCCGTTTAAGCTATAGATCAGCGCGATCCGTCAACTGTGGCGAGTGCTAGAGCGTTTACAGACAAACAGACAGACAGACGGACAGACTCTTGCCGCTTAGTAATATGGACTAGAGCCTTTAGCTCGTAGGAGAATCTCTATGGTCAGTAGTCCATGGGCACAAAGGAGATAATGCAATCATCGAATTCAGTGCGCCTCAGGACATTACAGTTTAGATCTCACATCATTTGCCACAGTGCCCCTGCCAGTGCCTACATTCAGGATCCCACCTGTCCCCATGCCTGTGAATGCACAATAGACACTTGGGTTTAGCCCGTAGACAATCGGGTTTAGCTAGTAGACAATTGGGTTTAGCCTGTAGGTCCTTTCAGATGTATCTCAACTCAAGCCATTCGACACTGTGACACTGCCAGTGCCTACATTTTTTAGCCCATAGACAATTGGGTTAGCCCATAGACAATTGGGTTTCGCCCATAGTTCATTTTATATATGTATATCTCAAGTCATTCGACCCTGTGCCCCTGCCAATGCCTACATTTAGACTCGTACCAGCTCCCGTGCCTGTAAACACACAATAGACACTTGGCTTTAGCCTGTAGACATTTGGGATCAGCCAAAGATAGCCACAGATAGATCTAAGTCATTCGACCCTGCGCCCCTGCCAGTGCCTATGCTTTGGATGGCACCAGCTCCCATGCCTGCAAATACACAATAGACTCTTGGGTTTAGCCCGTAGACGTTAGGGTTTAGCCAGTTGGACATTTTATATAGATCTCAAGCCATTTGAAATAGACCCAGAATAGTTTGATGTTGTGCCCCTGCCAGTGCATGGAGTGCCTGCGAATACACTGGAGTCTCACAACGACAACTCTTTAGTGAGTGGTGACACTGTGAATGTCCCGCACTACGATTTGAAGTTGATGCACAGTGCGCGCGTCATTGCCGCCATGGCCGCCATTTGAATCATCATGGTTTAGTAGACTTCTGCACCTCACAGTCGAAATTGTCGAAATTTTGTGGAATTTAGACTTCGTTTAAAGTTCTAAATGCAAACATGCAAAATCGCGTGTTCTGACGGTCAGTTTAAGCTATAAATCATCACGATCCGTCAACTGTAGCAAGCGCTAGAGCGCTTACAGAGTGACAAACAAACAAACAAACAAACAGACGGACAGACTTAGGCCGCTTAGTAATTTGGGTTAGCCCATAGACAATTGGGTTTCGCCCATAGTTCATTTTATATATGTATATCTCAAGTCATTCGACCCTGTGCCCCTGCCAATGCCTACATTTAGACTCGTACCAGCTCCCGTGCCTGTAAACACACAATAGACACTTGGCTTTAGCCTGTAGACATTTGGGATCAGCCAAAGATAGCCACAGATAGATCTAAGTCATTCGACCCTGCGCCCCTGCCAGTGCCGATGCTTTGGATGGCACCAGCTCCCATGCCTGCAAATACACAATAGACTCTTGGGTTTAGCCCGTAGACGTTAGGGTTTAGCCAGTTGGACATTTTATATAGATCTCAAGCCATTTGAAATAGACCCAGAATAGTTTGATGTTGTGCCCCTGCCAGTGCATGGAGTGCCTGCGAATACACTGGAGTCTCACAACGACAACTCTTTAGTGAGTGGTGACACTGTGAATGTCCCGCACTACGATTTGAAGTTGATGCACAGTGCGCGCGTCATTGCCGCCGTGGCCGCCATTTGAATCATCATGGTTTAGCAGACTTCTGCACCTCACAGTCGAAATCGTCGAAATTTTGTGGAATTTAGACTTCGTTTAAAGTTCTAAATGCAAACATGCAAAATCGCGTGTTCTGACGGTCAGTTTAAGCTATAAATCATCACGATCCGTCAACTGTAGCAAGCGCTAGAGCGCTTACAGAGTGACAAACAAACAAACAAACAAACAAACAGACGGACAGACTTAGGCCGCTTAGTAATATGGACTAGAGCCTTTAGCCCGTAGGAGAATCTCCATGGTTAATAGCGTATGGGTAATCTGCAGAGCATGAAGGAGATAACGCAATCATCGAATTCAGTGCACTGCAGGACACTGCAGTTAGATCTCAGGTCGTTAGACCCTGTGCCATTGTCAGTGCCTATGTTTAGGATCTTGCCAGCTCCCGTGCCTGTAAATACACAATAGATGCTTGGTTTTAGCCCATAGTCACTTGGGTTTTGCCCGTAGAACACTTCAGATAGATCTAAAGACATTTGACATTGTGCCCCTGCCAGTGCCTACATTTAGGTGCGCGACAGCTCCCGTGCCTGTAAATACACAATAGACGCTTGGGTTTGGCCCATAGACATTTGGGTTTAGCCCATAGGAGATTTCAGATAGATCTGAAGACATTTGACACTGTGCCCCTGCCAGTGCCTGCATTTATGCTCGCACCAGCTCCCATGCCTGCAAATACACAATAGATAGTTGGGTTTAGCCTGTAGACATTTGGGTTTAGCCCGTAGAACATTTCAGATAGATCTAAAGACATTTGACATAGATCCAAAGCAGTTTAATGCTGTGTCCCTGCCAGTGCATGCAGTGCCTGCGAATACACTTTGGAGTCTCGCAACGACAACTCTGTCATGAATGATGACACTGTATCGCGCTTTTGGCGCGAAATCAAGCGTCAATCACTGCGTGTGGTGCCTTCTGTGCTCAGAATGTACTGAGGCAGTCGATATTTGCGAAATATTTTGGAATTTAGGCATCGGTCAAAATTCTAAAACTAAAGATGCAAAACTACGTGTCATGACGGTCAGTTTAAGCTATAGATCATCGCGATCCGTCAACTGTAGCGAGCGCTAGAGCATTCACAGAGCCACAGACAGATGGACAGAGTTTTGCCGCTTAGTATATAGGAGGACTAGAGCCTTTAGCCCGTAGGAGAATCTCTATGGTCAATGACGTTGGGTTCAGCCCATAGACAGTTGTGTTTAGCCCGTAGGACATTTCGGATCGATCTCAAGTCATTCAATCCTGTGCCCCTGTCAGTGCCTACATTTAGGATTGCACCAGCTCCCGTGCCTGTGAATACACAATAGATACTTGGGTTTAGCCTGCAGGCAATTGGGTTTATCCCATAGGACATTTCAGATAGATTTCAAGCCGTTTGACACTGTGCCCCTGCCAGTGCCTACATTTAGACTCGCACCAGCTCCCGTGCCTGCAAATACACAATAGACACTTGGCTTTAGCCCGTAGGCATTTGTGCTTAGCAAATAGGACATTTGACACATTTCAGATAGATCTCAAGTCATTTGACATTGTGCCTCTGCCAGTGCCTACATTTAGGCTCGCGCCAGCTCTGGTGCCTGTAAATACACAATAGACACTTATGGTTAGCCCGTAGACATTTGGGTTTAGCCCGTAGGAGATTTCAGATAGATCTAAAGACATTTGACATAGATCCAAAGCAGTTTGATGCTGCACCCCTGCCAGTGCATGCAGTGCCTTTGAATACACTTTTGAGTCTCACTACGATAACTCTGTCATGAATGGTGACACCGTAAAGACGTTTTGGCGCGAAATCAAACGTCAACCACAGCGTGAGGTGCCTTCTGTGCTCAGAATGTACTGGCGCAGCCGATATTTGCGAAATATTGTGGAATTTAGTCATCGGTCAAAATTTAAAAGCAAAGATGCGAAACCGCGTGTTCTGACGGTCAGTTTAAGCTATAGATCATCGCGATCCGTCAACTGTAGCGAGTGGTAGAGCGTTCACAGACAAACAAACGGACACACCTTTGCCGCTTAGTAATAAGGACTAGAGCCTTTAGCCCGTAGGAGAATCTCTATGGTCAATGGTGTTGGGTTCAGCCCATAGACAATTGTGTTTAGCCCATAGGACATTTCAGATAGATCTCAAGTCATTCGACCCTGTGCCACAGCCAGTGCCTACATTTAGGATCGCACCAGCTCCCGTGCCTGTAAATACACAATAAACACTTGGGTTTAGCATGTAGACAATTGGGTTTAGCCCATAGGACATTTCAGATAGATCTCAAGCCATCTGACACTGTGCCCCTGCCAGCGCCTACATTTAGGCTCGCACCAGCTCCCGTGCCTGCAAATACACAATAGACACTTGGCTTTAGCCCATAGACATTTGAATTTAGCCCATATGAGATTTCAGATAGATCTAAAGACATTTGACATAGATCCAGAATAGTTTGATGCTGTGTCCCTGCCAGTGCATGCAGTGCCTGCGAATACACTTAGGAGTCTCACAACAACAACTCTTTGGTGATCGGTGACACTGTAAAGCGCTTTTGGCGCAAAATCAAATGTCAGTCACAGCGTATGGTGCCTTCTGTGCTCAGAATGTACAGGCGCAGTCGATATTTTCGAAATATTTTGGAATTTAGACATCGACATACGTCAACAAACCTTCATGCACAACTACATGCTATGACGGTCAGTTTAAGCCATAGATCATCGCGATCCGTCAACTGTGTCTAGAGTTATGGCGTCCACAGACCCACAAACAAACAAACAGACTCTTGCCGCTTAGTATATAGGACTAGTGCCTTTAGCCCGTAGGTGATACTGTGTCATCTATCGTTGATAGCAACTGTTTTGAGCGCCAGATTGTTAGTGCTAAAGTTGTCAAAGATAGATCGCCTGCCGCCACTGTTCGCATGTCTGAAGACCATTCGATCGTTCCTTTGGGACTGCCAGACTGTTCTTCTGTGCAGTGCATCTGTGCTCTCAAGCCCATTGAATGAGACAGACCGCTCACCACCATTGCGCGCAAGTCTGAAGACCATTGATGTCTGAAGACCATGATAGCAATCGGTCTCAAGTGAGACATGACAGATCGCCTGCCACCACTGCTTGTAAGTCTGACGACCAATCGATCACTTGTTTGCGCCCGATCTCAGCTGTTCTGTGTGGTGGATCGCCTGCCAGTGACGTTCTCAAGCGCATTGAATGAGACAGATCGCTCGTCACCACTGCTCGCAAGTCTGATGACCATTCTATCGTTCGTCCATGCCTGATGGCAACAGTTCAGTGCGGTTGATTGACAAAACAAAGGTTTTTGTCAGCAGCAAAAAATTGACGCTTGACGCGAGGACCGAACCAGCGACTTACAGATTCATAGCCCGACGCCTCAACCACTGGACCACTTCTCTTGCATTTTGTGTTTCGGCTGGGCGCTTATAAGAGCGCGGGTCAATTGCGCGCAGTCTTTAGGATAATGGACGCAGATTCAATCACAGACATCGTTAGCCGCTTAGTATATAGGACTAGAGCCTTTAGCCCGTAGGAGAATCTCTATGGTCAATAGCATATGGGTAATCTGAGTGCATAGCCTGTAGGAGAATCTCTATGGTCAATAGTCCATAGGTAATCTGTAGAGCATGAAGGAGATAATGCAATCATCGAATTCAGTGCACCACATGACATTACAGTTAGATCTCAAGTCGTTTGACACTGTGCCCCTGCCAGGGCCTATATTTAGAATCACACTGGCTCCCATGCCTGTAAATACACAATAGACATTTGGGTTTAGCCAATAGAGAAATTGGGTTTTGCCTGTAGGATGTTTCAGATAGATCGCAAGTCATTCAACCCTGTGCCCCTGCCAGTGCCTTGCCTACGTTTAGGATCACGCCAGCTCCCATGCCTGTAAATACACAATAGACATTTGGGTTTAGCCTGTAGATTATTGGATTTAGCCCATAGAACATTTCAGATAGATCTCAAGCCATTTGACACTGTGCCCCTGCCAGTGCCTACATTTAGGCTCTCACCAGCTCCTGTGCCTGTAAATACACAATAGACACTTGGGTTTAGCCTGCAGATGCTTGGGTTTAGCCCATAGAACATTTCAGATAGATCTCAAGCCATTTGACACTGTGCCCCTGCCAGTGCCTACATTTAGGCTCGCACCAGCTCCCGTGCCTGCAAATACACAATAGACACTTGGCTTTAGCCCATAGACATTTGGGGTTAGCCCGTAGGAGATTTCAGATAGATCAAAAGACATTTGACATTGATCCAAAGCAGTTTGATGCTGCGCCCCTGCCAGTGCGCACAGTGCCTGCGAATGCACTTTGGTGTCTCACAACGACAACTCTGTCATGAATGGTGACACTGTAAAGTGCTTTTGGCGCAAAATCAAACGTCAATCACTGCGTGTGGTGCCTTCTGTGCTCAGAATGTACTGGCGCAGTCGATATTTGCGAAATATTTTGGAATTTAGGCGTCGGTCAAAATTCTAAAACTAAAGATGCAAAACTACGTGTCATGACGGTCAGTTTAAGCTATAGATCATCGCGATCCGTCAACTGTAGCGAGCGCTAGAGCGTTCACAGACAGACAAACAGACGGACAGACTCTTGCCGCTTAGTAATAAGGACTAGAGCCTTTAGCCCGTAGGAGAATCTCTATGGTCAATGGTGTTGGGTCCAGCCCATAGGCAATTGTGTTTAGCCCGTAGGACATTTCAGATAGATCTCAAGTCATTCGACCCTTTGCTACTGCCAGTGCCTACATTTAGGATCGCACCAGCTCCTGTGCCTGTAAATACACAATAGACACTTGGGTTTAGCCTGTAGACAATTGGGTTTAGCCCGTAGGACATTTGAGATAGATCTCAAGCCATTTGACACTGTGCCCCTGCCAGTGCCTACATTTAGGCTCGCACCAGCTCCCGTGCCTGCAAATACACAATAGACACTTGGCTTTAGCCCGTAGACCTTTGGATTTAGCCCGTAGGAGATTTCAGATTGATCTAAAGGTGTTTGACATAGATACAGAGCAGTTTGATACTGTGCCCCTACCAGTGCACACAGTGCCTGCGAATACACTTTGGAGTCTCACAACGACAACTCTTTAGTGAACGGTGACACTGTAAAGTGATTTTGGCAAGAAATCAAACATCAGTCACAGCTTGTGGTGCCTTCTGTGCTCAGAATGTACTGGCGCAGTTGATATTTGCGAAATATTGTGGAATTTAGTCATCGGCCAAAGTTCTAAAAGCAAAGATGCAAAACTACGTGTTCTGACGGTCAGTTTAAGCTATAGATCATCGCGATCCGTCAACTGTAGCGAGCGCTAGAGCGTTAACAGACAAACAAACACACGGACAGACTCTTGCCGCTTAGTATATAGGACTAGAGCCTTTAGCCCGTAGGAGAATCTCTATGGTCAATAGCTGATGGAAAATCAGCAGTGCATGAAGGAGAAAACGCAGTCATCGAATTCAGCGCCCCGTAGGACATAACACTTAGATCTCAAGTCATTTGACACTGTGCCCCTGCCAGTGCCTGCATTTAGGATCACACCAGCTCCCATGCCTGCAAATGCACAATAGACACTTGGGCTCAGCCCATAGACAATTGAGTTTAACCCATGACCATTTCAGATAGATCTCAAGTCATTCGACCCTGTGCCCCTGCCAGTGCCAACATTTAGGTTTGCACCAGCTCTCATGTCTGGAAATACACAGTAGATGGTTGGCTTTAGCCTGTAGACATTTGGGTTTAGCCCGGAGGACATTTCAGATAGATCTCAAGTCATTCGACCCTGTGACCCTGCCAGTGCCTACATTTAGGCACGCGCCAGCTCCCGCGCCTGTAAATACATAATAGATGCTTGGGTTTAGCCCATAGACATTGGAGTTTAGCCCGCAGACATTTGGGTTTACCCTTAGGAGATTTCAGATAGATCTAAAGTCATTTGATGTAGATCCAAAATCGTTTGATGCCGTGCGCTTGCCAGTGCACCCAGTGCCTGCGAATACACTTTGGAGTCTCACCACGACAACTCTTTAGTGCGTAGTTACACTGTAAAGTGCTTTTGGTATGAAAACAGGCATCAGTCACAGTGCACAGTGATCCATGTGCTCAGAATGTGCTGGTGCAGTCGATATTTGCGCAATATTTTGGAATTTAGGCATCGGTCAAAGTTCTAAAAGCAAAGATGCAAATCTACGTGTTCTGACGGTCAGTTTAAGCTATGGATCACTGCGATCCGTCAACTGTAGTGAGCGCTAGAGCGTTCACAGACAAACAAACAAACAAACAAACAGATGGAAATTTGGTTTTTGTGTAATTTCATTAGAATTTAGGCATTTGCTAAAGTTCTAAAACTAAAGATGCAAAAGTACGTGTGAGGACGGTCAGTTTAAGCTATAGATCATCGCGATCGGTCAACTGTAGCGAGCGCTAGAGCGTTAAGATGAGGAGACAGAATCACTCACAAACAGACACCGTTAGCCGCTTAGTAATAAGGACTACAGTCTTTAGCCTGTAGGAGAATCTCTATGGTCAATGGTGTTGGGTTCAGCCCACAGACAACTCAGTTTAGCCCGTAGGACATTACAGATAGATCTCAAATCAGTTGACCCTGTGCCCCTGCCAGTACCTACATTTAGGATGGCACCAGCTCCCGTGCCTGTAAATGCACAATAGACACTTGGGTTTAGCCTGTAGACTATTGGGTTTAGCCCATAGAACATTTCAGATAGATCTCAAGTCATTTGACACTGTGCCCGTGCCAGTGCCTACATCTAGGCTCGCACCAGCTCCCGTGCCTGTAAATACACAATAGACACTTGGGTTTAGCCTGCAGACTATTGGGTTTAGCCCATAGAGCATTTCAGACCGATCTCAAGCCATTTGACACTGTGCCCCTGCCAGTGCCTACATTTAGGCTCTCACCAGCTCCCTTGCCTGCAAATACACAATAGACACTTGGCTTTAGCCCATAGACATTTGGATTTAGCCCGTAGGAGATTTCAGATAGATCTAAAGGCATTTGACATTGATCCAAAGCAGTTTGATGCTGCGCCCCTGCCAGTGCACACAGTGCCTGCGAATACACGTTGGAGTCTCACAACGACAACTCTGTCATGAATGGTGACACTGTAAAGTGCTTTTGGCGCGAAATCAAATGTCAATCACTGCATGTGGTGCCTTCTGTGCTCAGAATGTACTGGCGCAGTTGATATTTGCGAAATATTTTGGAATTTAGAGATCGACCTAAGTCAACAAACCTTCATGCACAACTACAGGCCAGGACGGTCAGTTTAAGCCATAGATCATCGCGATCCGTCAACTGTGGCTAGAGTTATGGCGTCCACAGAGCCACAAACACACGGACAGACTCTTGCCGCTTAGTAATAAGGACTAGAGCCTTTAGACCGTAGGAGATTCTCTATGGTCAATAGTATATGGGTAATCTGCAGAGCGTGAAGGAGATAACGCAATTATTGTATTCAGTGCACTGCAGGACAGTACAGTTTGATCTCAAGTCGTTAGCCTATGTTTAGGATCTCGCCAGCCTGTGCCTGTAAATACACAATAGATGCTTGGGTTTAGCCCGTAGACAATTGGGTTTAGCCCATCGGACATTTCAGATAGATCTCCAGCCATTCGACCCTGTGCCACTGCCAGTGCCTATGTTTAGGATCGTGCCAGCTCATGTGCCTGTAAATACACATTAGATGCTTGGGTTTAGCCCGTAGACAATTGGGTTTAGCCCATCGGACATTTCAGATAGGTCTCCAGCCATTCGACCCTGTGCCCCTGCCAGTGCCTATGTTTAGGATCGTGCCAGCTTATGTGCTTGTAAATACACAGTAGACTCTTGGGTTTAGCCTGTAGACATTTGGGTTTAGCCAATGGGGCATTTCAGACTGATCTCAAGCCATTTGACACTGTGCCCCTTCCAGTACCTCCATTAACACTCGCACCAGCTCCCGTGCCTGTAAATACACAATAGATACTTGGGTTTAGCCTGTAGGCATTCGGGGTTAGCCCGTAGGAGATTTCACATAGATCTAAAGACATTTGACATAGATGCAAAGCAGTTTGATGCTGTGACCCTGCCAGTGCATGCACTGCCTGCGAATACACTTTGGAGTCTCACAACGATAACTCTGTCATGAGTGGTGACACTGTATAGCGCTTTTGGCGCTAAATCAAACGTCAGTCACAGGGTGTTGTGCATTCTGTGCTCAAAATGTACTGGCGCAGTCGATATTTGCGAAATATTGTGGACTTTAGTCATCGGCAAAAGTTCTAAAAGCAAAGATGCAAAACTACGTGTTCTGACGGTCAGTTTAAGCTATAGATCATCGTGATCCGTCAACCGTAGCGAGTGCTAGAGCGTTCACAGACAAACAAACGGACACACCTTTGCCGCTTAGTATAAAGGATGTACTGGCGCAGTTGATATTTTCGAAATATTGTGGAATTTAGTCATTGTTCAAAGTTCTAAATGCAAAGATGCAAAACTACGTGTTCTGACGGTCAGTTTAAGCTATAGATCATCGCGATACGTCAACTGCAGCGAGCGCTAGAGCGTTCACAGACAAACACACGGACAGACTCTTGCTGCTTAGTATAAAGGACTAGAGCCTTTAGCCCGTAGGAGAATCTCTATGGTCAATAGCCAATGGAAAATCAGATGTGCATGAAGGAGATAACACAATCATCGAATTCAGCGCACCGTAGGGCATAACACTTAGATCTCAAGTCATTTGACACTGTGCCCCTGCCAGTGCCTGCATTTAGGATCACACCAGCTCCCATGACTGTAAATAAACAATAGACACTTGGGTTCAGCCCATAGACAATTGAGTTTAGCCCATGACCATTTCAGATAGATCTCAAGTCATTCGACCCTGTGCCCCTGCCAGTGCCAACATTTAGGTTTGCACCAGCGCTCATGTCTGGAAATACACAGTAGATGTTTGGTTTTTGCCTGTAGACATTTGGGTTTAGCCTGGAGGACATTTCAGATAGATCTCAAGTCATTCGACCCTGTGACCCTGCCAGTGCCTACATTTAGGCACGCGCCAGCTCCCGCGCCTGTAAATACATAATAGATGCTTGGGTTTAGCCCATAGACATTGGAGTTTAGCCCGCATTGGGTTTATCCTTAGGAGATTTCAGATAGATCTAAAGTCATTTGATGTAGATCCAAAATCGTTTGATGCCGTGCGCTTGCCAGTGCAAGCAGTGCCTGCGAATACACTTTGGAGTCTCACAACGACAACTCTTTAGTGAGTAGTTACACTGTAAAGTGCTTTTGGCAAGAAAACAGGCCTCAGTCACAGTGCACAGTGATCCATGTGCTCAGAATGTGCTGGTGCAGTCGATGTTTGTGCAATATTTTGGAATTTAAGCATCGGTCAAAATTCTAAAAGCAAAGATGCAAATCTACGTGTTCTGACGGTCAGTTTAAGGTATGGATCACTGCGATCCGTCAACTGTAGTGAGCGCTAGAGCGTTCACAGACAAACAAACAAACAAACAAACAGATGGAAATTTGGTTTTTGTGTAATTTCATTAGAATTTAGGCATTTGCTAAAGTTCTAAAACTAAAGATGCAAAAGTACGTGTGAGGACGGTCAGTTTAAGCTATAGATCATCGCGATCCGTCAACTGTAGCGAGCGCTAGAGCGTTAAGGTGAGGAGACAGAATCACTCACAAACAGACACCGTTAGCCGCTTAGTAATAAGGACTAGAGCCTTTAGCCCGTAGGAGAATCTCCATGGTCAATAGTGTATGGGTAATCTGCAGAGCATGATGGAGATAACGCAATCATCGAATTCAGTGCACTGCAGGACATTACAATTAGATCTCAGGTCGTTAGACCCTATGCCCCTACCAGTGCCTACATTTAGGACCTCGCCAGCTCCTGTGAATGTAAATACACAATAGATGCTTGGGTTCAGCCCGTAGTCACTTGGGTTTTGCCCATCGAACACTTCAGATAGATCTAAAGGCATTTGACACTGTGCCCCTGTCAGTGCCTGCATTTATGCTCGCACCATCTCCAGTGCCTGTAAATACACAATAGACGCTTGGGTTTAGCCCGTAGACATTTGGGTTAAGCCCGTTGGAGATTTCAGATAGATCTAAAGACATTTGACACTGTGCCCCTGCCAGTGCCTACATTTATGCTCGCACCAGCTCCCGTGTCTGTAAATACACAATAGATGGTTGGGTTTAGCCCGTAGACATTTGGGTTTAGCCCGTAGGAGATTTCAGATAGATCTAAAGACATTTGACATTGATCCAAAGCAGTTTGATGCTGCGCCCCTGCCAGTGCATGCAGTGCCTGTGAATACACTTTGGAGTCTCACAACGACAACTCTGTCATGAATGGTGACACTGTAAAGTGAGTAGTATAGAGTGGCTCTCCCGTGG